>JAODUK010007653.1:0-31342 GCA_027564635.1 Typhlichthys eigenmanni | reverse complement strand
AATTAATATCGATATTGCAATTTTCATGATCAATATCGCAATATCACATTTGATCAATATCGTGCACCCCTACTTCATATGTACTGAAACAAACACTGACCATGGCAGGCATAGTTTGTATGTACAGTGTGTGTGTGTGTGTGTGAGTATGTGCGCACGTTCATGCATGCAGATGTAGTTGAGGTGAGTGTGTATGTGTGTTTTGAGGTGTAATGAGACAGTGTCCACTCTACATCTGCATTTAGTAGGATTTTCAACAAGCATTTTCAACTATTCTCCCCAACCTGCTAACATTCTTAAAGGCTCTTGAAACTGTTTGATTGGCTTTTGTTTTATATGTTCATAAACACATTGTTGAGGATTCCTCAAGTTTAATGCAGAACAAAAAACCTAAATGGTATTTCATACAAATCAAAATCTTGAAATGGGTCATTTTGACCCTAACACAATTTAAGAGTTAACTGTTATTTTGAGTTATACTAGGAGGACCTACAGATTCTATCAAATAGTTCAATTTGCACTACACCTAAATTCTCAAAGAAAGTCCAGATTGTATCACTGTCTTGTAAATGGTTTAGCTACAGTGTACAAGTCTAGACAGCATATACAGAACGTCTTGGGCCTGCATTCTCTCTGTTGTTTGTTCTCAACCTGCTGTCTGCCTCTGAACTTCTTTGTCTTCAATCTCATTTTGTCTTTCTGTTACTTTCTGTCTCTTACAACATGTCCGTGTAAATTGAAGGAGACATTTCAAGGTTGCCTCCATCTTTGATCGTGAGGTTGTGTGGTGGACCCATAGGAAATGTTAAAACAAAAAGCTCCTCAGCAGAGTTTAGCACATGGTGCTGTACTGTTCTCACTGCCATGAGAACCTATAGCAAGTTCCCCCATCATATCCAGCAATACAATACATTTTCCATGTTCTTATGGGAAAATCCAACCTCACTTTTTATATTACTGTCAAGAGAGAGAATTCTAGGTTAGCATTAACATATTCCTCCCACGCTAGAATACGTGCGACTGTTGATCTGTGATCTCACCAAAGTCAGGAGGCTTCACCAAGGGGTGACTAACTTTGTGCACACCTTCACATTACCTAGGGCAATTTTATGTGAATATAGATATTTCATTTTTCTGGGTCATCACTAGAAGCCCCACTGGAACTAAAAACTACAATTTGCATCACAGAAGCATTTTCTGGAAGTATATATAATATAATAGACTCTATTTTTAGTAGCCTTAAATATTCTATAACTCTTTTATATAGTGTGTTTATAGCAACACATTACACAACAGACACAGAGACACAGTTTGCCACCAATTTCACTTGTGTTGTGTAGGTCTCTGTGACAGGGAAGCAAGTGCTCTGACCTGCTCCTCCCTCTCCACATTCCTGGAGATGAGAAAAGCTTAAAGGGGTTAGCAGAGTTCATCTGACAGATCTATGGGGAAATGTCACTGCCAGCATATTAGCTCTCGCTTCTAATTCCATCGCCCATCAAAGGTCAATATGCTAATGTCATGGAATCCACGTCAATAGCGGCTCCCGATCGGTACAACCACAGTATTTTAAAGCTTGGCAGTAAGTAGTAACACTGCCTGCATGTTATCTGTATGTGCATGCCGGTTTCTCCGCAGCATGCCAAGGCAGATATAGGGTCCGATGAAACATTTAAGCTTCAGAGCCTACTGATCCCCGTGGATGACAACATATGTTGGATACATGTTCCATGCTTTTAATCACATTTTCAAACCATGGGGGCTCAAAGACCCAATCCGTTACTTGGCTGCCATGGTTATGTTGAGCACAACAACATGACACTGAGGCTATCAACTATCGCGACACGAGCCACCTATCCCGTGCAGCCTGCTATCAGCGTGAATCAACAAACAGCAGTCATCCGCTTGCCTTTACATTCCTGAACAAAATGATTAAAGTGAACACCGGTTAAAAGGATTTAAAAGTAACATGTTTTATGACATAAAGTATGATTGCAAGCCTGCCATCCTACAGTACAAAAGCTCAGTGTCCAAAAAGCTGTAGTGTTGGCAAATACAAAGACATCCCTCTGACTCCACATCCTAACTAATAAAGACATTTATGGGATTTACATTACCATAGACGTCATTATTAGACACCACCGTGCAGGGAAAATGGGCTTTAAGTGCGTGCTAAAGTTGTGGATTATGCTACACCAAATGCACATTGCACATACGTTGTATTTACATTATATTTATAATGTAGGCCTAGAGTAAAAAGTATATTACATTATTATTTTAATTTATATTATAAATGTAATGTATTTATTTTATATAATGTGTGAGAATCTAGACTACATGCACACATTTTACACTATTCTGTATATTTACTGTACATTACATTCATAATAAAACATAATATAGGACAATTAATTAAATCCTTTGACTTTGAAATTTCTACAGTGAAACTGAGTCGATTATTAGCACACGAAAAACCATGTTGCTAAACCCTGGGCTGAATGTCAGTAAAACAGAAAATGCCACTTGACAGTGGTTTGTGACAATATTCTTAAACAAACACACACACATGCACACACACACGCACACACACATTCACACATACACACGCGCACACACACACACGCGCGCGCGCGCGCGCCCGCGCACACACACACACACACACACACACCGTCTATAATGTTATTGTAATACTGTAACAGGTGGCAAGCACATTGGGCCCATGATGGGCCAGTGTTTGCCCCTGCATGGTGGGCCAGCTGCTATGGTTATTGAGACTGATGGTGGAGATAACAGTGTCCAACAGAAACATAGAGCAGGGGAAAGTAACTGGCCTTTATGTCAGAGCATTTACTGTATTAAAGGGAGCCATTTTAACACGTTTATGTTGATGCATGGCAAACTCTTTTGTAACTGAGTCATACAGTTGCCAATTATTATAGAATTAAACAAAAGGGTACAGTAGCTTTTAATTTCACCTTTATTATATAAAACATTTATAATACACTGTGTACCAGTATGCTGTATAATGTTTATTTATACAGTACAATTTCAGGCCAGCTCGTGAGGCCACATCTTACCCTCCCCCCTCCCCCCAAAGCATGAAACACTCTATTCATTAACAATAATATGGGTCTTGTCTTGCTTCCCGGCTAATAACCACAATTCAAAGCTCTTTAGTAGCGTAAAGATTTCTTACACATAGCGAGGTCCTCTTCTTGCAACCTAGATGCATGACAATCAGATGAAGAGAATGATTATTATGCTGATTATGGAACAAAATTAAAATGGCTACATTCTTTTTTAGTCCTTACAGGACTACCAAAAGCATAGATGGGTCAATTCTAGACAGGAAAGCTTCAGTGCTTGTGGTAATTATGGCTGTTCATAAACATAGTCTAAATGTTTCTTAATTGCTACCTTTGTTGCAACACAAAAGCCGCTGGTCAAAGACATTGTTGCTTAATGATTCTGTTTGGTGGACTGCACTGAAATCTTCCTTCTCAAAACTGGTTATTGCTCTCTTTACCTTTGCTATACAAAATATTGAGAAAAATAATACATGTAATTTAAACTCAGACGGTTTTAGGGTGAACAAATACTCCGCACAGTTCCTACAGGTAATTACAACTTACAATTTGTAATACATGTATAGGAAGGGGTCCCTGCAGCATAACATAGTTTACACAAACATTAGACATTGGATCAGTGATTATCAAAACATAAAAAAAAATGTGTTTGTAAAAATTTTTTTTGCTTTATAAAGTAAAATGCTAATACATGTTTCTAAGGTGTTCATGGTTTTATATTTAACTATTTAGATTTTCCAATGAGACGTTATTCTTTTGTTAAAATGCGCCATGTATATAAGTTTGGGGGGTGGGTATGGCCATGCCTGATAAAGTTAGCAAACAATTAGATAATAGCTCACAGTTGACATGTGCACAAACAATAGAGGTTTATTTCTGTCTTCCTCCCCTCTGCGTCGGTTGATATGCTGGTCAATGACTGTGATTACCATGGTCCTCACTCCCACATCTTCCCTGTCAGGGCTACAGAGATAATGAGACAGTGCACATTGTGCGGTCCTACCGCGACCGTGCTCAGATAACCCAGTTGGTTTAGAATTCAGGAAAATGTAATACACCAACAGCACCTCTGTCTGTGCATTCGGGCATGCAACCAGATGCACCGGTTCTCAGAGGACATGGATAAGTGAAAAAAGAACAAACTATCACAAACAAATCATTCGAAATCATCAAGTTCGATTGGTACTGAGTCTCTGAGTTTCCACTTGGGCCCAACTGTGGTCGTGAACGTTGCTTCAGCAAATTACCGCTGATATACCTTTGTGCTTGTTTGCATCGCTAATATGCCTAAACTTCACTATTTGAGGTTTAAGGGTGATCCAGCACAGATTAAATGTGTGGCCTACTTTCATAGAGAGTACCTGATGCCACTTCTATGTGGAAAGCTAAAAGAATGCAGTGTTTACTTTATACCTTGACCAGCTAAAAGTATTTACAGAGTTTATGTTTGTTGGCTTTAGCAGGTTTGTCTCAAACCAAGGTTTAAACATTGTAAATATTATAAATATTATGCCACTAAACACAAGCTGTTATGCCAGCTTTCTGTTGATGCATCAAATACAGCTCCAACAGGCAGCAGCATCACCCAGTGGAAGTGAAAGATGATGAAATGGCTACATTGTTTCATGTGGGTTGAACAACCCTCTAGTCTACTTAATTCACAATTCTACATATCCACAGTTGTACAAAACACTTCAGTATTCAACCATTCTACAGAATGTAATGCAATAACAAGCCCAGGACAACACTGATTTGTCTTGACTTGTTCTCTGCCGACACAATTACTTGCCTCCCTGTAGCTTTTAATACATACCTTGCTATTCTAATGGGAGGTTTTGTCATTCTGGGAAATCCCAACCTAGACCAAAAAAAGAATCCCAAGGAAAAGTCAAATTTTTAGCTGCTATTTGAATTTGAACAGTATGACCTCTTAACGTGACAAACCAAAGAGTATATCATTCTCATTTTTCAATAAGAAAATATACATTTATTTCCTCTTACGTAAATATAGATATATGAGCAAGGGAAGCATTCAAAGCCAATCAACAGCCTCTCAAAGAGTTCTGGCTCATTACGCAGGCTCCTTGTGCAGGCATTAATAATGTAGAGCCAACGTGAGTGCTGTGATGTACTCAAAGACCTGTCATCTTGCTAATGCACCATTAATCACGCATGTTAAGACAACAGCCTTGGGGACAGTCAGTTGACCCCCCATCCTCTACTGGATGTGAATTCATGACTTCAACTCTTCTTGCCCCACCTTCTAAATCCACCACGTATTTATAGACCAGAGTTATTGATGAAAACAGAAGGATAGACATGTAATAAGAGGAATAATAATTTTAATATATGCATAATGTTTAGCATATATGCTATATATTATGCATAATCATATTTTTAAAGCATAGCTGAATTTGTCTCTGTCGCTTCCAAACCTCAAGATATGGCCACACTATTTTTCCATCTTGATAATGGACCAGATGGAGGTAAATAGCATATTCATACAACTGGGAGTTGCCAGTCTTGCATTTACGGTGAACAAGATGTTAATTTATGGTGAATGTCAGCGCAAGGACTTATTATAGAGGTAAGGAAGCTACTGGCTTGAGGGTTTAACAAGAGTTCAACTGTGCTATGAAGCGTTTACATGTGTGGTGATGTTGCTTTGGGGGGATCAGGGTATGTAAATCTTCGCCCCTGGCCTAGCAATTTGTTCAAGAAGCATTTATCAACATCATATTCCATGTAGTGTTGCACAGTCTATGCCGGTGCTAAACAAAAACATGTTTGTTCCCAGTGAAAGTCTTTGTGAAGTATGCAAAACATATAATATAAGAAACCTAGAAAAGGAAAGCCTCTTCAAAAAATATTCTGCTATATGTGTATAATTTACTATAAATAGCATATGGTAAGAAATATGGCTATATCACAAACATGGTGGTGTATGTAAATATACCTTCAGATTAAGTATTAAAAGTCTAAATTTGGCATGATAGCTCCATCATTTCCAGTTCAATAATGTAAACTGAATAGGATGAAGGTTCTTTGGTGATCTGAAGCAACTTTCGCTAGTCTGAGCCTCCCCCCTCTCCATATCCACATGGACCAAGGCACACTTATGGCTACATTTCCCTCCACGGGAGTTCCACCGCTAGTTTGAAGGCTCTCCAGAATCGCTATTTGCCTCACCTGCTTGTTCAAGTGAAATCAATGCTCCAACCCTTTCATCTTCTCTGTAGATTGCCTGTACGGGAGCACAGTCTATCTCATCAGACTGACATTTTCATTTCACCACAACACCTATATAGGGACCCCCCACCCCTGCCCCCCATAGGGACAGATAATCCAGGACTACAACCAATCTCTAGTGATTAATGGTATGTCTAATGGTTGTGACCCTAGTTCTCTTGCTCTGATGCGTCATGTTGAGCTATTGAAGAACTAAAGCACCGCCAAGAGAGCCCAGTACATAGGGAGCTGTACAGTATAGCAGCCCCTTGGTAAACACCATCAGATATGGACAGGATACCTTTCAGCTTTAGCACAAGGCGGGATGTGACACTACTATCTTTGTTGATGTTTTTGGAGCAGTATCTTCTCTAACAATATAAATACTTAAGTATTAAGTAAATATATGTAAATTGTATTTGTTATATGGGTCATGATTCTACAAAAGTACAACCCTTGGTGAATTTGGCATGGAACTAGACAATTCCGTGCTTTGGAGTGATTGAACAAATGTCAAGTATAAAACAGAGCAAGGCAACAACAGATCCCGATAGCTCAGACAACTTGTACGCATTGGTCTCGCTCTCCTCTCCTATAAAAGGGGAAACACTTTATCTTTAGAGTGTGTAAGGCATAATATGATACATTTCAGCAAGTAGAGCTGGCTCTCAAAGCCTACATGCATTTTTAAAGAACAATTACCTGAACTAAACCTTTTAATTCAGCTATGAAACATGACTGTAGACGTATACCATGCAGCAGTGGCAATAGTCCAAATGAATCATTAGAATAACTCAGAGTGGAGTTGCTCAAATAAAGTACTGGACAAGATATACATATAATGTATATTTTAACACAGCCGACCGTAAAGCAATTCTGTTGATTTGTTGGAGAGGAGGAATAATGCAGGCCTGCTCCTTATCTTGATCTTTGAAGAATGAAGAAGGTACAACTGAAATTGTACCACTCAGGTGGTTAATTAATTGAACTTAATTTCTACACAGATGGCAGTATAGTGAGGTTTGTAAAATAATGCAGCTCTCAACTGGAGATTGCAGGATTTCATCCATGCTCTGCACCATCTTGTTTGATCTTAGATGTAACAAGGCACATGAAAGAACCTATTATCATGTCTCAGGTTCCACTTAAGCAAGTACCTTAAACATATTAGTGCCTTATATGCCCAGCTCTGGTACAAAGAGCGCTTCTCACTGCCTACGGAGAGATTAATGAAAGAGACTGGATGCCATTAGGAAGAAGGAAGGCTGACACACAAGAGATGAATAATTAACAGAATATTTTTATTTGTTAAATAAAAGCCTTACAGATAAAGCCTGTACATTGGGAACTGAATTACTGAGAGAGAGCGAGAGAGAGAGAGAGAGAGAGAGAGAGAGAGAGAGAGAGAGAGAGAGAGAGATTGTATATGCTATGTCCTGTGTGACTAGAATGTATGACATACGCTGCAGTCTCTATCTGTACGCTGGTAAGATTGACAGCTTAACTGGCCATCATCCCGTTCCATTAGCGATTAACTCCGTAAATCACCCCTGTCTGATTCAGGGCACTCTGTGAACACAGCCTATTAACTACCATCTCAGACACAAATGCAGGGCCCTGCAGCTTAAACTACTGGCACAGTGTAATGTGATATTTCGGCCCTATGTGGGTGAGGTTTGTGTATGTTCATGGACAATTACATCTCGAAATGTTTAGTTTACGTCTTTGAACGATGAATTATGAGATGGCATAAGTCAACTATCTAGCATTACACCTGAATGCACTCTTTAGGTGAAAGTGGCATTGCCTCTTATTTATGTTTGGTTTAATTTTATGACTCTTTTATCTTTTATCTCAATGGTTAATAATAATATTGAAATGCCTTTAGTTGCAATCGTGTCTCTAGTAGTCTACTCTGTTGTTTTCCATCAAATACTAGATACTGAATCACTTTTAACAAAAAAAAAAAAAACATCACAGCTGATTTGTGTAAACACACATTGGCAACCCAATTAATGATGATGTAAGGCTTACACCTCAGGACTCTTATTCACTGTCTCTATTTCCTGTACCAGTTCCACAAGACTTGGTGCGACCCAGTGTGCTACACATTTCACAAGAACAGGGATAAATCACTTATATTTAAACTTTAGTATGGGGTTTAAATCCATGGCATCATACTAAATACACGTTGAATCCATTTAATAGATGCTGAATGCCAAAACAGAGGAGGAACTCCATGTTGACATACTGTATGACCCAACTATCTTAAAGCTTTAGCAAGTACAAAAGGTGGGATGTGAAGCATACCTGAAATGCCTGAAAGCATATTCTAAATCTGTTTGATGTTGAGATGAAACTTGAGACCTGCTAAGGCACGTAGAATATTGTACAACAAAGATAGCCAGAGCACAGTACAGTATGTTGTCAAAAAAATGTCAAAAAGGCTGTGAGACAATTTGAATGAAGAATCAAAGAAAATGATTTGTGGTTCTCCTGCTAATTCGACAGTGGCCAGGTCTGCTTAACATGCCGTGCTACCAGTCATTTGCCTGCCTGTCTGTCTTATTAGTCCATTTGTTTATCCCCTGTAGTCAGGGAAGTTAAGCATTTAAGTTAAGTTAAACCTTTAAGTTAAGCGTGCTTTATCGTATCTGCTCCTGATGAACAGTACAATCATAAGAAGGTCTCACTCAAGAGAACACTGACAAAGGAACATGTGGGTAGATAGCATAGCAATCTTTCAAGCCATATCCAATGCATTCTCTCTAGATATGAGAAATACATACCTCCAAAAACATGCGTCTGCAAACAAGGACGGTACTTCCCACAAAAACCTATTCTTCCATCTGTTTAGTCCTCATTCCTGTCACTTACTGTCACAAAAGCAATGCAGCATTTAAGCTCTTGAGGAACATGTATCTTCCCTTTACATGCCTATATTGCACAGTGAAGGTGCAGTGAGACATGAGAGGTGACTAGTGTCGTTCTCATGATAAGAATCCTGCTTTATTCATTCAGCCGTGCCTCAACATAGAAACTATATTTGACAGCGTGGCAGAAAACAAAGAGATGTAGCATTCATAACTTATAGCAGCATGCAAATAAACGCAGGCTATACTTAGAGGCTGTGCGATTTAAAATATGGGGATCCTCACAAATAGTATGTTTCCCTGCTGAATCCTATGCCATTGCTGCAGGAGGTACACTTGAAGCATTACATTATGCGGCCTATTGAACTGTCAGGGTCATTTAGGCTCTCGGCTAAGGCATAAGGAATTCACAAGATGTCAATTTTATAATTTTATGCATTAGTTTCTTGTTTTATTTATATATATTTCCACAGACTCAACTAAACGTATGCAATTTGTATGCAGAAGAAATTGGATGAAGCTGAAGAGACAAATATACAGTACATTTTATTTGGTGGTTAGAACATCTCATTACTGTAAAACCTATAAAGTTATCTATAATGATACAGTGATACAACGATGCAACATACAGTAATGTTGAAGCTGTTGAAGCTATAACATGAAGTATATAGTGTATATAGTGATGCTATGATTGACTAATAAGAAGATGGCCTGGATAAAAACTAAATTGCAAGAAACTAACTTAGCAAGTCAGCATTGGAGGAGGATATTACATCTTGGTTGACATTGCCCTTTTGTTTTGTAATTGTCCTAATTGTCAGATGGTGAGTTGCTATTCTGCTTGCTCTTGCACTTTAGTTTCCCCTCATCTTTCAAGTATTGTCTTTCATCAAGCAACTGCATAAATAAAATTAAAAACAATTTGTGGATGTTTTGTAAACTAATAATATTTCCTCCAGTAGTTAATAGAGCACCTGGTAGGCTACAGCAAGGATAACCAAATTAGCTGACAGAAAATGTGACATGCAGCGCAGAAGAACTGCCATGGACTATCGCAATTTAAATTAAAGTAAAAAAAAAAAGAAAAAAAACATCTTGTTCATCAGCAGCTTGCCGTGGGCTGGAATCAATACCAGGTGTAACTTTGAAAATCCGTATAGATTTTTTGATTTGGGCCTGCCACTGCTTATATATTTTATGCATAGACTTTATAATTTACTGCTGCGACTGATATTCTTACATTATCTTTGTTTCAACTGCAAGTTGTAGCTGCAGTGCTGCAAGGAATGTAATACTGGAACATGGAGCAACAGGAATTGGTTTTAAGTGCCAATGGGTGGAGTGTAGTTCCTTTTAAGCAACAGCTTTCAAGTGATTGGTTAGCCTTAACCTCCTCAAGTAGCTGAAGAAGCTTTTTATAAGCATAATCATCAGACCAACCATAATAAATATGATTGTGGCATGATGCACCAGCACAAGGGACTATATGCTCTCTTCTGCCATAGTCCCCAGTAATGTAAAACTGTAATAGCGGTGATATTACCCACTCAGCAAATGTATAGTGTGAAAAAGTGAGTACCATATGTTATATGGTTTCATAAATATGTTAGCACCTTGCATACCTAACCTGTATTCTGTGCGAGAATAAGCTAGTGGGTTCTGCTTTACTGATAATTAGTTTTGATCAGACAGTATAGAAATTGCACTTAAAACTATTCATGAGTCATTCTTTTGCCTGGCAAACATTGCAGACATTGTACCAGAAGCATCAAGAGAACATATAGAATGATGCTAACCATCATTCTATAATGATGGTTAGCATCATAATATCATTTTCATCTATGTACAATTTCTGATTCCTTGCCATTTTTTACTGTAAAGCGAGCATGATTTTACCCGTTTCACAATAATAAATAATTAAGGTGCCCAAGGCAAGTGATTGCATTTTCTCATATTGAGTTGCCTTTAAAACCATATAATGCATCATCATGAATGGAAATATTGCTCGACTAGGTGTTATTTGAGCTGCTTCTTAGTGCTAGCCTACTGCACAAGTGGGAGGCATCAAAGCAGAGATACCAAGCTACAGCAATTCACTCTCATATGCTTGGCACATTTAGGACGCTACACAGTTGAAGCTCTCACTATCTATTTTGTTTGACTCTTCAACAGATGCCCTCAACCAGCGCTTTTATGTGTTTACGTTGAGAATTGAGGCGCGACATGAAAAATTAGTCCCAGCAAAGTGGGACATGCACAAAGCCTCTGCTTGTGCCTCATATTCACAGCTCCGAAACTGCACCCCAAGCACATGCATGCACACACGCACACACGCGCGCACACACACGCACACACACACGCACACACACTAACAGATTAAGCCCTATTCTGAAATAAAGCCTGCAAGCTTGCTAACATCACAAAAGAAATATAGACACATGCCGTGTCCTTCTTAACATTTGCCACCACAAATTACACATACAGTATGTGTAAATCAATAAATATATTATACTTAATTCAATAGCTATACTCAATAAATATAAACAATATGCATAATTCATACATGGCAGTGGGAAAAGGTAAATTGCAGAAATTAAGGGGTATAAAGGAGCAGAGTTAAAGTTGCGTCAAACAGTACAGAGCCAGAACCTTCGTCCCCATAATGCTGCAGCTGACCCACAGGCCTTCATTTACAGTCTACTGCTGTAAAACATATTTATCAAGCTGTGAAAATTGGCTATATTCCTTGTTTCTTGGATGTCCTTGCAGGATATTAAAATGAACATGATTCAAACATGATAAAAAAAAGGTTTGGCAAAGAGATATACTGTATAGGCTAAATTCACATGGGGCGGATAAAATTTGTCTCAAGTTGTTATCATCCTACCACATATTTCCAGTGAAAAAAATCCCCTACAGAGGCACTGAACCATCATCCCCGTTAGCCCAAAGAGGCAACACACACTTTGTTTGTTAATGTAAATTGCATTTTGCATGAAGAAAGTGTTAATGAGTGAATATGAATTTGCCCTAATATCTCTAGCTCACGGTAAAGTGAGCTAATGGGGGTCTTGGAGTAGAGAATGTGTAATAGAGAAAAGGGGAATTAGCTTTGAGGTGAAACAGCAGTGGGAAGAATGCCATATATAGTTACTATGCATGTAATGAACCCCTGTGCCTATTCCCCGGTGCTTTCAATTTCTTTTTCAAACGTTTTATTTCCTCATACACCAGATTTTCAGGATTCCATTAGAAAATATTGTTTACCGATTGCAGATTGGCTAGCTATATTGGGTATTATTGCCCATACTTTTACTTGGTAACTGAATTAATGTATGGCTTGATATATTTTCAACTGATAAGTTGTCATGTTTGTACCAGGTTGTAAACATGTTTATTTCTGCTGTAACTTTGCACCTTTTAACATTCTGGGAACTGACTCACCGTTGGAGACAGGCTCAAGTAGCCATTCAGCGAACTGCAGATTTTGGCACTTCCGCATTGAATACATGTTTTAGCAGCGGAGGTTGATGCTTGGTTTCAACACGGAAGTCTGATATCTCTAGCCTGCTCATGTCATTTCATATTAGGCTAACCATAGCCGTCACTTTGTGATATCAGCCTATTGTGTCATTAGAATATTCTGTGTGTAGCTATAACAATGAGAGTTTTACAGGTGTGATACATACTTATAACAAAATGCCACAGTCCAAACTAATTATTCAGCGAGATAATCAACATTATCTAAAACAAATAATATTGTGTACTTGTATAAAGTACATACACGCACACTCACACACACACTCACACACACGCACGCACCCACACACAAGTACACAAATGCAGACAGTATATACTGTAAGTATTCTACCAAGAACAGCAAGTTTGCATAAAATATGAAACAGCCATTAACCTTTGATGTTTCACTCTAAACTAGTCAGATGTTGATGCTTATTTTGACACACATTTTCTATCACATAAGCAGAAATAAAGTAATAAAAAACTCTCTCCATCAAATGTTTAATTCCACTGTAGATGTTTTTCAAGTCTTACTACAATACAACAAGGCCTAGATAAGATGAAGACCGGTGAGTCATTCCTTTTAACGGATTTGTCACCACCACAAAGGTTTTCTTCTAATCCCTTCATTGTCTAAAAACAATAATCACAGTCTTCAGTCTGACGCCCCTGGTAGCTTTGGCTATTTAATTCAACATGAAAGATTGAGTCACTGTCAGCGAATATATCTATGCATCAGAGCATCACAGTTACACCCAAAAATACCTATGCCAAAGAAATGTAGAAAGTAAGAATTGCACTATTGAGAAACTCTCAATAAATATATTGTATACAGTAGTATACCATAATAAATTAATAATATATATTGACCAAAATGCATGACATGTAGCTAACAGCAACCACTGAATATAGTAATATATAATATAGTAATATAGTATAGTAATATAATATAGTAATATAGTCAAACATTTATATATTACTATTGTCAGTATAGTCAGTAGGCTATATATACAGTATATGCAGTTTGTTTATGGCTACAGTATAGTACAGTGATATATATATATATATATATATATATATATATATATATATATATATATATGACTCTGGCTAGGGCCAAAGTAGTATACAGTATGTGCTAAAGCAAGGAATATCTTCAAATAGTAGTTCACTGTCAGACAGGGTGAGGCACACTTCAACTGTCCTATTAGTGCCATGCATGGCATTAGCATGGCAGAAGGAATTTAACGTAGGTTGTATAGATTGCATAGGTAGGTTGCATAGGTTCTCTCTCTCTCTCTCTCTCTCTCTCTCTCTCTCTCTCTCTCTCTCTCTCTCTCTATATCTCTTCTTAGAAAATGCTAACAAGGCAGTGTAATGACATTTTAGAGAGAATTAATATAAAAGCAACAAAATATAATATAATTTATGACCCCTTTGAAATTATCTATTTTAAACCAGTATAGGCATAAAGACAAACTGTTAAAACTGCTGTAAATTATTTATTGATTATTGTGCAACTACATTTCATACCAGGAATGAATATGAATTTGAGGGCAGAAATATAATGAATAAACACTCAACTTGTGATACATTCTATAGACTGGCCTATTCTTAAGTCGATTTCAGTAATTTCCATTAAATGTAATTTTTTCCTCCTTTACTCCTGAAGAATTAAAAAAATTCCCTTATATCTCAACTGTTACAGGGCAGATGAGAAGCATTGCCCTTTGCCACAATATGGCTCAGTAACCTTATTAGCCATTTTCACAAATCACTCCAGCCTATTTTTATTGGTTACGCTCAAAAGGCCAAGCCAGTCTACAGTGAAAAAGGCACAGGTGTGATCATTGCTGGCCAAGGACAATTGGGCTGTTCAGAACATCACCTACAGTATCTCCAACAATCTATGACATGCTTCTTAAGCCATTGTGTTGAACAGATTGATAGTGTGCTTGTCCTGCTCCCTTGACATTACACTAGAGATTAAATATGATTATCTATCTCAAAAACACAACATGTGACACCCTGGCAGTTATTTTTGCCCGTAGACTTATGGGCAAAAATAGGTTGTCTACTGCAATGTGTTGGTTTGGTCATTGGTTTGGGCAAACAAATTACAATGGTCGTTTGTTTCATGAATGTTGTTTAATTCATAGCAATGAGACAGACAAGCCTGGCGTATGATGTAATATGTTTTCTGGCAGATATTATAACTGTTTGATTTCTAGTTTTTCTCAAGCTGCAGCTGAAGTACTCATCACAATTCATCTGGTGGCTTGGTGCATGTCTGTCTTACTGACATGATCTCCTTTGTGAAAATGGAGATAAAGGCTATCTGTATTTTTGACTTCAGATAGCCTAGTGTGTTTTGTGAGTTTATGCTGTCATAGAACTCCAGTGGCTAAATAATATTCATTCAATAGGACATCTGTAAAACAAACAATAATTATTTAACAGATTACATTTCTAAAGAGACAGCAACTACACGTCCCACAGTCTTCCCACAGAGTATTGTTTGTTAATCCTGCTATTCAAAACACTTCACAGCATTTGTGCTTTTATACAAATCTTCCTCTATTTAACTACAGGTTTACAAAGAGATTATATCATTCTGAAATGTATAGCTATAAAAACCCTTGCTTAGATAATATTCAAAAACATCATACTGGAATAAAAAACATGCATCTATTCACAAAAGCTTATCCCTCGCAAGCAACTCTTTATCAATCAATCTGAAGATGTTTCGCAGGCTTTTGTTGGTGACTTGTCTGTCAGTTGACCATGTAGAGCATCTTAACGGACAGTCAAAAATCTGTACACGGTGCCCACTCCTAGTCAAGTAAAACCTAAGTTTGTCAGCCAGTCCTGCCTCTCTCTATAGTCTAGCAGTGCAGAGGACTGTGCCTGTCTTCAGAGCTGAAGTTACACGTGGGTGGAGAGATTATGTGTTCCTGGTGCTGACAGACAGTCAGAGGGAAGTGAGTTGCTGTGTGCATTCAGCAGTATCCCCTTAACTTGTACTCTCTGCAGACAGCTGATGTTTACAGTCCCATCTGGGCCATGTGACGAAACATCTGGCGCGGCCGCCACTGTGCACGCTGCATTTCCCACGACTGACAGCGAAGGACGCTCCTGTACACACCGCCCCCAACATAACCTTATGAGACATAGTCGACGTGTAATCCTGTGCTGCCTGGGTTTCTTATGACATCCTGGCGCACTATCCTGAGCAATGTACAACAAGCTAGCAAATGATTGTGGCATTTTGTGCAATGCTACGTTGTAGGTCTAATTACGATGCTTGTGGCTTTAATCATTTCAAATGACAATTATATGGGCAAGAAGATGACAAATCAGGACAGGAACGTTACCTTGCCTGAAGATTTTTCCCTTTAATTCTTAGATTATCATATTTTGCCAAATTAAAATGCAAAATTACTTCCTAGGGAGAAAAACACTACACAAATTAAAACACCACCCACATGGTAAAGATGTTATGAGATCTATTCTAGATGAAATGCAGTGCATCTGGGAGAATCATCAATCTTATATGAAATGCAGCATTTCCCAATATAGCTCTTTCTATGTTTTTTAGATAGCATCTCTCCTCTCCCCCAAACATTTAGGTAGCCGTTGTTGTTTTAATTTCTAATTCCGTTTCCTTGCGTGGTTCTCCCAATTAATTACTTTTTTATATTTAGAAAGACTAGGTCACTGGTACCAGCTCTCTTCTTTCTGTCACAGCTAGATGTTTTGTACAAGCTGGCAGGCCCTCATCCATTATAGATGCTGTTTTAGGGGGATGATCGGTTCACGGTGATATAAATATCTCGTCGGTTTGCACCAGGAGGATTGCAGCAGCACAAGGCAACAGGACACTCTGCGTGGCTAGGGCATCTTTATTATTTGATTTGATGTCCAAAATAAAAGAAAGCTGCCGCACCCGCGTGCCTATAGCAGACTGCAGCTGCTGTGTATGATTCACGAAGTGGGGCAGATCTCTAGGCATCCCTACGCTCGCTTCAGTTAAGATATGTCTTTTCACAAACGTATTCTCAGTCTAAAGGGGGGGGGAGCGTGACAAATCTGTCTCTTTCTGAAGACACACCTGCACCCTCAATGAAATAATTGAAAGCGAACACTCCTCCACAGCAATGATTTTGACTGGTGCAGCAAAGTAGTGTAACTATCTCCGTGGCGAATAGTTTTGTCCTCATCTATAGGCTACATATCGCATATATGAGGTACAGCGGGAAGGGCTTGACTGAATATGTACTGTATGTGGTGGTCAATAAACAGAGTGGTGCAAGGCTCTCCCACTGGGCATAGATCCACCACTCTATTAGCCTGGCACTGTGGAAGAACAAAGCCTTAATGTGAAGGGACCCCAAACACATGCACACATGCACACACACACTGAAAAAAAAGATAGCCTATATTTTTTCTTGCTCCCTCAAAAACTCTCACTCTCTCTCTCTCTCTCACTCACTCACACAAACACACAGAACAAAAAGCTATCAATAAGAGCTGTGCCTATAAACCTCATATACAGATTCCTTATTTGATTTTCCTGATCCTGTTTTGTCGTAATATTCCTTAACCCTTACTAAAATGTTTTAGAGAGGAGCTCCATGAGCAGAGCAGAATAGAGCAGTGTGTGCGTGTGTGTGCGTGTGTGTGGATGCAGTTGGGAAGCCTATGGAATTGTGCCAGGCGGCAGTGAATCAGTAATGCTGCTCAAGGCACACAAGAATAATTCATAGTGGTGCTCTGAAAACATTTGAAGCATGGTTGTGAAACAGACGATGGATTTCTTCTGTGGAGTGTTTGGTTTACTGATTATTTCTTTGGGAGTATTTAGGTCCAGAGTCTAGATTGGAACTGTACGTGCCCAAATCAGGTATTGGACTCTCACAGGTACGGTTTTAGTACTCAACATGGGAAACAGCACTGACAGTATTACTTGATTTGTCTCGCTCTCGAACAGTGTGGACTCTGGGTTTTATTTTGAGCACACAAGAGTGACAAGAAATTCTGGAAAGTCTGAGAAGGCTGATAGAATTGGCTAGTTACAGCAGTGTTACAGTACAAGTATACATTCATCTATGCATAGAGCTTAACAAACCATATTTTCAGAATGCAGCAGTTTATGTGGAATTTTGGAACAGCAACATTAGAGATTAAAATTATTACAATTAATCCTGAGGCCCTTGTGCAATGTATTTACCTTTACCATAATCTTCATTTATAAATAAATAATAATAATAAATAAATAAATACCATATACGTATGTAGGTCATGTATTCTGAAATGATACATTATAAATGTGTCTGTGATGCTAATAATCAAACACCTGGAGCAAGTTTGTCATTCTTCTGGTTTAGGCCTCAAGTTCAATCTCGGACTAGTCTCAGCCTCTGCCGTCCATTAGCACTATGTCACATAAGAAACCCTGTGCTGTTTGATACACAGTATACTGTATTTCCTTGTAAGCTCGACTGCCTTTGCTGAAGTGAGCAAATCCATTTACATTGACTGTTAGCATTGTCACTCACAAGTGTGTATTCGTAATGTCTGGTGCAACGCTAGTGTGCTTTACTTAAACATGTCAATTTAATTTAAGCAGTAACAGTAGACTCATTGTTTTAGGACTGTGAGTGCTGTTGTTAAGTTTTTCAACATCCCTCATTGTAAGGATAACGTCCGACTTGGTCATTCAGTTACATAGTTGGTCGTGTATGTCAATCAAAATACCAAGTAGGCGGGCATTGACGCAGCTAGCCAGCGCTGTGTGCCTGGCTCTACGTGACTAATCTCGGACTGACCTGGTCCTCATTGGGTCAAGGTCTTGAAGTGTGGTAAGCGATGGTCTCATTCTCGCCGCCCCATACTAAGAAGGGGTGGGTGGTCTTAGCTACAACACTGCAGGCGAAGGAGAGTGTTTTCTGGGTGGAGAAAGAGCAAGCGAGTGGAATACACAGCGGTAGTGCATGTGAGACTCGGCAGTAGCAATGAACCCTATCGGCTTGTTCACAACCCTGTGAAACCCAATATCAGCTACCCCCTAGTGCGAACAAGCACACACACACACACTGAAATATATATGGTTGATCAGATCGATGCAATCCCATTGTGTCTTTCATCTCCTTCAGGCTCCCGATTACTTCTTTTTTTCTCAGTCTCATACTTGTCTTTGTTATTTCACAGGTGCTGGCGGCAGCGCACGGGCAGGCCCCCTCCTTTATGTGTGTGTGTGCGTGTGTGAGTGTGTGTGCACGTGTTGGCCAGGATCACGGGACTGACTCTGCTATTTTCTGCCACCTCGGTGGAACCTGGGCCCACAAACGAGCGTGAGCTGAGGAGCTGTTCTCGACAAAGCCCCGTCTCTTGAGATGGCGGCGCACGGCCGCTTTGCCAGCTCTGCGCACGCTGTTTAGCAAGCGTGCGCACTCACCATTGTCAGGTGCAAGAAGAGAGTGAGTCACAGCGGAAGAAATAGAGAGAGCGAGAGAGAGTTGAAAAGAGAGTGAGGCAGCTAATTAGTATTACTGACGTGGTGTCCCGGCTGGAAAACATGAGGAGAGGTTTCTGAAGACTTGCTGTGCTCTGAAGAATAAAGTGCACCCCACCTTCCGGCCATTTGCATGCTCATCTTCGTACAGGCGTGTGCTACGCTTTATGTTCAAAGGGACTCTTTCATTTATGTTTGGATGTGGATTTAGCTCTCCCATGATGACTGTGCTGAGCAGCTTTGAGAGACGGTGGCTTGGCTGCTTCCGGGTCGTACTCCTGACTTGCTGTGTGTCGGCGACACAGGCAGCCAAAGCCAAGACCCCCGGCCACACACACCTCAATTCCATCCGCATCGATGGAGACATATCCCTGGGCGGGCTGTTCCCCGTGCACGCCAGGGGCAACGATGGCAAAGCCTGTGGGGAGCTGAAGAAGGAGAAGGGCATCCACAGGCTGGAGGCCATGCTGTTCGCCCTGGACCGCATCAACAACGACAACGAGCTGCTGCCTAACATCACTCTGGGGGCGCGCATCCTGGACACGTGCTCCCGCGACACCCACGCCCTGGAGCAGTCGCTGACGTTCGTGCAGGCCCTGATCGAGAAGGACTCCACTGACGTCAAGTGCCTCAGCGGGGGGCCGCCCATCATCACCAAGCCCGAGAGAGTGGTGGGCGTCATCGGCGCCTCTGCCAGCTCCGTGTCCATCATGG
This sequence comes from Typhlichthys eigenmanni, assembly GCA_027564635.1. NCBI lineage: Eukaryota > Metazoa > Chordata > Actinopteri > Percopsiformes > Amblyopsidae > Typhlichthys > Typhlichthys eigenmanni. Next base: position 11,408 of record JAODUK010007653.1, on the reverse strand, counting down.
TGGCTAACATCCTGCGTCTCTTCAGGGTAAGCTGCTCTAATCACGCCCCCTTTTCACGTTTGACATCTTTCTCTGGAGCGTCTTATTTTTACAACGGTGTTATTATTGGATGTGTTGAGTGGCTGGGTGTTTTTACAGGGAACTGACGAACACACTGCCATTTTAGACACTGCTGTGTAAAATGTACTATTATTAGGACATTTTACACAGACACTGGTCAAACACCATTGGCTTTAAAGGCACACCCGCCCATACACATACGTACATTAAATGCAGTCACTTTCTTAGTTGTCCATAGAATAGAGCTAATGATTACTTTTTAATTCTCTTGCTAATGGTGTACATATGCTGAGAGTTGCTTTCCTCTAATTCATTTGGGGAAGCCAATCATGTTTTGGGAACTCATTCCATTGCTTTACTGAATTAAGATATGCTTTCAAGTTGGGTTGTTGGGTACACACATAACGGCACATGACAGGGCAACCTGCTTGCTGCAGTCAAATCAAGGCCTTAACAAAATAATGAGCTATGTCATGTGCTCTCTCATTAAACATGATTTACATGAACTTAATGATAATACTTTTATTTTCTTCTTTATACATTTTCTTTTCATTTTTTTGGTCCAGTTCAAACATTTATTTCAGTATTATCTTCAGCAATGAGATTGCTTAACTTTGCGTTTCGGGTTCTGTATTCCTTTCGGAAAGAACAAGCTGCAAATTCATAGTGACACGAGACATAATTTGCATATCTGGTCAATAAATACTTCCCCTCAGACTGAACACAACATAGTCTGTCCTCTCTGTATTTATTAGCCTGAGGCAGAACAGAATTAAACCGGTCCATGGTACTACATACAAGTGGGAAATGTCTGTTTATGTGTGTGTGGGTGCGCGCACATGTGTGTGTTAGACTCATAAAAAAATTAAAAATAAACTGCTGTCGAGTCTTCATCTTAAACACTTAATCTGCTCAGGTATTATGCATATGCATGTAAACACTATCTATGGAAATACCCTGCCTAAATCTGGAAGTTGTGAAACTACTTTATACTACAACTCTGTGTGAACAGAGATATTATGTGAGCGTATATCTTGGGTTTATATGTTTTATGTGTTAGGCAGCTTTTACATTAATTTATTTGTGTGTAACTGAGGCTCGATGCTTTAAAATTGTACCATTTGTTATAAAAACAGCTCTGTTAAGTCACAGCCACCAGCAGCAATATCTCTGGTTTTACACATTTAAGTGTTAACAGGAAGGAAACTGACCAAAAACCAAAACCAAGCTTTTTGGTCATGTCTATTAAATTAGTAGCAACACTATTCTGATCTCAGGGTCCAAAACAGTTGCAAATGCTGAGGTATCAGTTGTGTTATTGCTCATGCGCTGGCAGTACTTAACCTTTTGGGCAGTTGTTCTACACCCTGATAAGTACTTATTAAGTAAAATACCGAATTATATACTGAAGTATTTTATGAAGAGTCATCAGGGCCAGCTACTACAGAAGCCTGAAATAATCCCCTGTCGTTGCTGTGAGGACTTTGACTAATAAGTACAGTCATTGTGATACACTCCACACACTCGGCTTCTGCTTTTTATAGGCTTTAAAAAGACCGACATGGCTCCTCATACTGGAAATCTGTAGGGTCTACCATTAGACAGAGAATGCTTAATCCAGCTCGGTGATAAAACATATGAATAAGTCATTATATAATAATGTACAGTAATAATGATATATTACATGTTTTCTTTCATGGCAGATTTGTTTCTGTGTGTTTTGCCACTTGCTTTTCATGTTGCATAATTTCTTTCAAATCCACACAAAGGCCACTCGCAAACAAACAAACCACTGCATAAACACAATTTTGTGTCTGACATTAGTTAGCACGGTTTGCCTTCCAAAGGAGGCATGCAGTTGTTTTCTGACCCATAAGTCACTACATGTGCACCATTGTTCCTAAGCTGCTTTCTCCATCATCAAAAGCTCACCCTGGCTTCAGGCAGAAAGTGTCTGCTCAGCACTCACAGAGTAGGCAGGACTCTGTTCCCATGGTGTGTCATGAATATTTTACTACACTTTTTACGTCATTTCCTCCTGGGCATTAGGCATGAAAGCAGCACTGCCTCTCTCCGCGTCCCCTTATCAGGTCCAGTCAGCGGCCTGTGATGTAATCAGCCGGGCCTGTCTACTGCTACAGTAAGCAGGAGCGAGTGCACCAGTGTCTGGGGTAATTAGCGGTGGGCTGGTTATGACACTCAAGGCAGAGGCAGTGTAAATAAAGCTGCAGGCTTTTGTTTGGGCCTCAGACCCATCATGGCACCAGCTACACTGCCGTGCTTGAGTGCTACAATTGCTGCACTGCTGTCAGAATCTACAGGGGCATGCACTGTGTGTTGCAGGTATTGACGCTGACTTGCTGAGACAATCATATGCTGTTGCACACAAAGAATGAAGGGTGGGGGTGGTATTTGGGCAGCCTTCACTCAGCGGCAGTCTAAATTAGTCGCAAGCAGTCAGTCTCTCTGCGTGTGTGTGTGTGTGTGTGTGTGTGTGAGGGGGGTGGGGGGTTAAGAGCTGAAACTCGGTGTGTGTGTGTGTGTGTGGGGGGGGGGGGGGTGGGGTTAATATCTGAGACTCTGTGTGTGGTGTGTTTGTGTGTGTGTGAGAGCGGAAGAGGGGGTTAACTAGCTGCCCGTTGTGCTGTTTGCGAAGAAAAGACCTTGCAGCTGAAGATCTCTTCCCTCATTAGAGACAGAGGCGGAGACCCTCAGACCTTCACAGCCTCGCTCTTCCCCTCAACCATCTCCTCATGTGGAGACACTGGACCGCCGATTGGGCCCAGAGAGGAGATGCTGTTGTGAATTAAAAGGAGCCTAAATTATGTCATACTCTGTATCAATGTTCAGCATACACTCGTCTTTAAAAGTCCCCTATCGTGAAATTTGAGGTTTTCCAAATTATCTGTACAGTCTGAAGGGAACTCCTCTCACAAAAACCATTTTGTAAAACAAGCCATCAGACATGATTTTACATAATTTCTGGGTTGTAACCAATCTGCCCAAAATAACAAATTACTGAAATTAAAGCTTTAATTTTCAGTAATGGTGAACTCACCTACCGTTTTTACATAAACCTTTGTTCAAAATGAAACCCTTGTTCTGTGTGTAGCCTACCAAATGTGATGCAGTAACATTTAGAATTTCTTTCTGGGACTCGTTCCAAGGTTAGTGTGCCTTCATAGTCTCTCCTTTCCAAGAGAGAAAAGGTTCCTAGAAGCTTCTCAGAGTGCTAGTTCAGGTTATTGCTCAAGACAGGGCTCCCAAGGTGTGCCCTGTCACCTTCACACAGCCTCAACACTGGAACTGGGTGGTAATTGAGGCAGGGAGGCCTTGGGTAGAGAATTGATTCTGACTAACTCCCATTCTGTGCTAAGTGTAGTTTGGTGCAGCCACACTACATCAGTTCATTCAAGCAACCTATATTCTGTAATGTCACGAGAGGCTGGTATATTGAAAAGTATGGGTGAAGTCCAAAAACAAGACAAACTACGCGCTTTCTACCAGCCAAAAAAAAAAAAATAGTTTTTCAGCTCTTATATGAAGATGTCTAGTAACAAACAAATTATTGTCTTTTCTTGCAAAACAGTGCTAGTCACAAAAACCCATTCAACTCTGTTCTTTTTATCAGCCTATATTAACCCAGCAGTTGCTTGGTATGCCCAGTTAGTAGTTTATGTAGTAGTTTATGTAGGAAGGGGGGTTCTCCTGCAGGAGGAAATCTACCTGCATCCTAGGACTGCTTCTCACAAGATCTATTCCTAGCTATTTCCAACAGTGCACCCGTAAAAGCCAACCAACACAAACATGGAAGCTAGTTGAATGAATGCCTCTTAAGTTATAGCAAGCAGTTGTTGGCCATACCTGAAGTGGTCTTACCATTGTTACAGTCACAACACTCGCTTGACTTTTTGAATGGCATGATCTGAATCCATGCAGCTCTGTATAGCCAACACTGTGGACATCTACTGTATATTTCCTGCATAACAGTGGAGCTGCTCTTTTAGGTAAGGATTTGTTCTGACTCAAGTCACTTAGCCCAGCCTGGTCAATTCCCAGGACAGTCAGGAGGGGGAGATACCTATTTCTTTATATATCTTTTTTTCTATGCCCTTCCTTCCAGTGTTTTCCCATCCCTCCACAGGCAGGCTTAATGTAACAACAGCTGGTAATCGGCAAGAAGATTTATGAAAGGCCTCAGTGTAGTACACCTCGTGCACTTTTTGCCATGTTATGTTGCACATCCATCTAATTATTATCTGTTTTTTAATTAGTGTACACTGGTACATCTGCACAGGGAATTTTAAATTGATTGATTTATTTGTATTTATATTTTCAAGGAATGTATATAATTTACCGCCTGTGCTCTTAATTATGCTGCTGAGTAATTCTTAAAGACAACAGAGACAGTGAGATGTCATACATTTGGTTAGGAACATTTTAGCATAATTCACCATAACACTGATTCTGTCTACTCTTTCTAATACTTTACTCTTTTCAAATACAGTAAATACGGAATGCGTGCGGTCAGCCATCTGGGAATTTATGAGAAAATGTCTAGAAAGATACAGTATTTCATATCTTGCAACTATTAGGTTTTTCCCATATAAAGCATTGCCAAAATGTTGTATTATAGTCACATTTTAGTTATAAATATAGATATATTTTCAGTCCAATGATAATCCACAGCCTCAATAAGATAAAATAACCTAAAGTAAACCAAAATAAAATAGTGTTTCCCACCATTGAGGTTGTGTACATGGCACGCAGAGATGGGGCCTATACTCCTAATTTCGAAGAATGAACAGATGGGGATATTTTAATTTAAACTGTTACACGGTGACAAGTAACACAATATCCTCAAATACCCCAAGTTTACATCAACAATTTTGATAGTTGATTGGTTTAATCAGATGCGGCCAGGATCAGGCCCATGGCTATTTCCTTATCAAATAAAAAATCAAAATACAGATGACACCAAAGATTAAATCCAGCAAAACTCTTTGAGTAGCCTACTATAAGTGCTGTTTATTACAGTACTGTAGAAACACCAAATTATTTGTCATTACTGACGGAAACTATATTATTAATTTGATAATTAGCCAATATTCATCCATACAAAAATGGATTCTATTCCATTTTATTCTATTCTCCAGATGGCTATGAAGGTAATTACTTGGTTGCCTTGGCAAACCCTGAAAGCTGAAGGATATTAGGTTGCTTTGGTGGATACAGGGTTCAGTTGAATTAAAATTGATTGGTCTAATAGCTAGCTGCTAATGCCTCCATATTTTATTGAAATTGTACATAAATCATTTCCCTCGTAATTTTCATTTTCGGAAAAGCCCCAAAACATTTAGAAATTGCTTGCATTCATCATGTCTGTCATTTTCACATTGGTGGAACACAACAGTAACATGGGATGTGTGTTGTCAAAAAAAGCCTTTGATAAAACACCAAGTGACTGCAGTGATAAAAGTTTCATGTTTGTTCATTATAATAAGCAAACACAGGGTACACAATACTGTTAAACAATTTATTGGCCAAACACTGTCCCTTTATATTGTCTCATTACAGCATTGCCAGTAAATATTTACATGGCTTGCAATGATATTTTCCAGAAATGTGTTTAAAACTGACACCATGGCCCGGGTGGAGCGAATTATAAATACAGAAGCAATTTATGCACACTTTCCTGTGTATGCATACAGACTTGCAGTCAATAGAGGTGGATCAATGGTCCGTTATGGGCTAATTATCATCACACCCTCCCTTCCCATCCGAGCAAAAATGCAATAGCAACTGACAAATCATTATCGACTGTGTTTGTCTTTTTTTTTTTTTTGCTAACTTTACATCCATTAAACAGTCATGCTTTGTAGACCTTTCTTGCACCTGGGCAATAAACCTGATTCTCATAGCTGAGATAACAACACCATACATTTCCTGCTATGCATTCTTCCTGCCATAGTTGAAAGCCAGTGATTGGAGTTGTACAATAGAAATTTGGCATACAGTATTGGTATTGATTTGACAGGAGGCTGACATGTGGATACTACACATAAGATGAATTTACCCTTTTATGGACAGATTTTTAGAATACAATTTCAAAGTTCTCAGCAGGAAACCGATGGAGTGCCTACTCCGGGTAGGGAATTAGTCCTCACCCCAAGTGAAGGAATTTAAGTACCTTGGAGTCTTGTTCCTGAGTGAGGGAACATTGGAGCGTGATTGGCCGGAGAATCGGAGCAGTGGGAGCAATATTGCAATCGCTTTACCGTTGTGACGAAAAGAAAGCTGAGCAGGAAGGCAAAGCTCTCGATCTACCGGGCAATTTTCGTTCCTACCCTCACCTATGGTCATGAAGGGTGGGTCATGACCGAAAGAACAAGATCACGGGTACAAGCGGACAAAATTGTTTTTTTCAGGAGGGTGGCTGGCATTTACCTTAAAGATGGGTGAGAAGCTTGGCTGTCTGTGAGGAACTCGGAGTAGAGCCGCTACTCCTTTGTGTCGAAAGGAGCAGCAGGGAAGACCCACGTCTAGGTAGAGGGATTATATCTCCACACTGGCCTTAGAACGTCTTGGGATCTTCCAGTCAGAGCTTGCTAATGTGGTCCTTTGTTGGAGCTGCTGCCCCCACGACCCGACTCCGGATAAGCTGGAGAAGATGGATGGATGGATGGATGTAAATACATAAAATATGGTTGTGGAGCACTCTGGATGTTTTCAGGGGTTGTCATTAAATGTCATAAAATTTTGGTTCAGTAAGAATTGTTTTCTTTTTTACCATGCTACAGTAATTATTTAATATAGGCCTATCAAAACCCATAATACAAATAGACCTACCTCTGTTGGTGCTGAATAAGACCATACAAATGGGTTTAGAGAGAGCGTATGTATACAGAATATATTTTAATTAATGTTTTTAACCCACAGCTTTGTGCATTAACAGTTATAGCAATATTTTTAAATGGTTAATATTTAACCCCAGGAGCCAGGTAACCTTCAAAGACAATGTGCATATGGCTCCAGTGACTACATATAACGTGGTCAGTGGCGGAACTAGAGTTTTAACTATGGGGTGGCCAGGGGGGACCATGACACAGAATTAGTGTGTAACCCTAGCCTGGCATCTAAAGAGCATGAATAAATCCTCTGATTGCTTATTTGAAGTATAAGTGATATTTAACTTAACCCAGAGTTCTTCAGGCAGAGAGAGTGTAGTCCACTAGGGATATCATTCTTCAACATATTATGAATAACCAGAGTTCAGACCTGCAGCTCAGCTTTCTTTCTCACAGTGCTGTACTCACATAGGCCTACTCAGTACTGAAAACACTTTTCCTGAATATATAAGATGGGCCTATAGATATCCTACATATTTTCATCACATAACATATACTGTATACACATACTAACAAATGACAACAACAGCTATAGTAACATATTTACATTTGCAGTAACATATGCTTATTTCTGTAATAGCGATCATCAAGTGTGTTATGTCTCTGATATCAGCACCCTCGCTACAATTGGAAAGCTATGACAAAATATTTCTAAGAAACGTAACTCACTGTTTAAGTTTTTAAAACGCAATAAAATATATTATTATTACTATTATTTTGGCAGCTTTGGCATTGTTTTGTGCAGCCCCTGTTATACCAAATAACACATGTTATATACCGTTCTCTTCAGCGGAGTGTCTGGAGTATGAATAAAAGCAACGGGAGATTCTAGCGGTTAACATTCTGAAGATATTATATAAAATATGTACTATGCTGCTTCAGCAACATTTGAGAGAGCATAATGCGAGGCATTTTATTGACAATTTCGGCGTTGTCCTGTACAGCCACTGAATACCACATATCATAAACCCAGAGTGTCTGAATTATGGAGTAAAAATCTCCTGCTACCCTTCTGAACCTATTCCATGAATAGAAACATATGAGAATCTATTATTCAAGGAATATTTTATGTTCGATTTTGTCGCGTGTTGTACAGCCGCTATGATGTCAAAAAATACTATATACCAATCTTTTTGGCAGAATGTCTGGATTATGAGGGAAAACTGTGTGTTTCTTGCATCAATATAAGCAATATAAAACTATGCAAAATCGCAGCTTCCAGATGACGCATCACGTTACAAAATAAATGTCAAACCACCAGTGTTAGCCAATAAAATGTTAGGTTGGCCAATCAGATTTCAGGGGTGGGCAGTGCCACCCTGGACACCCCTCTGACACCGCCAGTGAAGGTGGTGCCTTCTAGAATGGCAAAAAATCTCCTCTATTAAATGCTATAAGCCCAGACATGATTTCCAGAGCTACAGAGAACATGTTGTGTCACTGGCACTGCACAGCACCATTGGCGCGTGATAATTGAAATGTCATCAGAGAGGCACTTTAATCATATTATTTCCCAGAAGACACATTTGTCACATATATATATATATATATATATATGATGATCATATTATATATATATATAATATGATTCCCTGTATTTGTTTGTTTGTAACCAGTTGTCACCTGCCATATTGTTTGCCTTCAGAAACCATGCAGATCCAGAAGACAAATTCTTACATTGATCCATATATTGAATATAGCCTTCACCTAATCCAAAAGTATTATAATTTTGTTAACATAAACCTGTCAAATTTCTTTAATATTCATGGTACTCCTCATATACAGTATGACATGTGATGCATATATGAAGAGGATCTTTAACTTTTCGCACATTTTACTAGCCTCAGTTCCCTGCAGATGAGAGTGAAAATATGCCTTCCGACAAGCAATTTGCAGCTTTGGGGGAAAATAATGGAAAAAAAATGTTGCACACCAGCTTTAGAGAATGATTACTGTAGACTATAATGAGTGTCAATTTGAAGAGGTCATTGGACTTTTATACAAATAGAAATGGGATGAGAAAACAGCGTGAAGTGAAGGCAGCAACTTTTCTGTTGTCATAACAGTTCTGTGGATGTTAAAGATCAAGCCTGGACTAAGAAATGTAATCATGTTTAATAAGTTAGTTCCTCAGACTGTTCTTCCTGAATGATTGTCCATGTTATTAAAGAGATCTAGATCTTTCTGGCTTTGTCCTGACCCCCCCCCCCCCACACACACACACACACACACACATACACACACACACACAATATATCACTATATCATACCACTAGTTCTATGGCAGATCTAACCAGCCACCGCTTGTCTCTGAAGAATGTAGATCTGGGGCTCCTCTAAAACCAATTACCTGTGAAGACATTGGTGCTCGTGAATGGGCCACTGGCATCGACTTACTGAATGCATTACCTGCCTGTGTCCTGTTCTCATAGTTAATCAATTACTGAGACTAAATGTAGGTAATATATCTGGGCATGGACACCTATGGTGGAGCTACAGCTACAGTATGGTCAGATGTACAGTATATGGAGTGAAACAAAGTGCTTGGTTAGTGCCATCAATTAGCCTGTGGAATAAAAATAAAGAATAAAAATCCAAAACAGATCCATGTAAATGGATATTCGGTTGTATATTGGTTATAATGGGAAAATGGATGTAAAATATGCACACAAAGCAGTTTTGAATGCAAGAGCAGACCCGAGAGGTCAGAAAAACCTCAACAAAGATATCAGACCAGTGTTTCTGGTGAATGCTAGGTATACAACTTCTGCATGAACATACAATTTTCTAACAGAAATAAATATGCACCATATTCAAGTCAGTTGATGAAATACACCTCTGTTTAACACTGCCCATACAACTGGAATAACAGTCAGACACTGTGAAATACTACATGTTAGCATGATGTGATTATTTAGTTATAAGCCCTATTCCAAATGAACATAGAGTACTGTTCACTTCATTTTGATTGTCACCAGAGGTCAATTATAATGATCAATTGTTTTATTTTTTTTGTGTTTTATTTATTTTTGTAAAAGCCACATCAAACTTTTTCTGCTGAACTTCAGAATAGACTAGAGCATGTGAAAAGCCTTCTTGCACATGGTTAAAGTTTGCTGTCTGAAGAGGAATGATTAGAATAAAACAGTCATCTGGTGCGCTTGCGCTGCTTAGAAACATTAGCGAAGCCCGGCGTGATTTTGAATGGTATAGAGAAACTGCAGGCACATTCAGTTCTCCCTGGTGCTGCCACTGCACTGTCACACATTGGATATGTGCTATTGGTTCTTTTCATCGCCCCACTTCACTTTTCTGCAAGTTTAGCTGAAAAAAAAAGTGTGAATACATTATTTAATATCCAGTTATTGGGGTCTGAGAAGAGTGGCTTTCACTCTGTGACTCACAGTGAGAGCTAGCCATGGGTTCTGAGGTGACGAAGTAATGAGAAATGAACTCAGCATATAGCATTGCATGACAGTCCTTAACCCACTCTTTGTCCTTATAATGGTTAGAAGATGGGGGAATGCCCACCCCTTCCACCAACAATGGGTCCTGAGATGATTTCAAAGGTCACTTTAGAGAACTAACTACTAGCTACTAACTAATAACTCACCTAACCCTAACCCTAACTAATAATATGTTGATTATTTGTCGCAATTTTTCGCTCTTACGAAGTGATATTCCTTATATCAAGAGCTCTTTCATAAAATATAAGCTATTTAAGACGTAAATAGATTTACTCAGTGTAGCTTTAATTTACATACTGTACATTCAGGAAATGTTATAACTGTTATAACTATAAATGTTAAAACTGTAATACGTGGAAAATGCTGTACAATTAAAAAAATACAAGTTTGGTAATAAGACAATATTTGTTTGTTTAACACGTGGGGCTGTTCATTTCACAGTTCATAGATGTCATGTCAAAAATATATTGCTATTGATATGTTTTCAAACAACTTGAAGTGAATGTAGCCTACAAATCAGATAGTAACATTAGGATAATCTATTCCATGGCATATTATAACCTATCCTAAATTACCATGAAACTTGCCCGTTGTTAATTAAGTATAACAATATGCAGGCATACAGCACAGTAGTAGGCCTACAGATGTTGTAGCTGGAGATGCTCCGATACTACTTGTTGGTACTCGTATTGGGCCGATACTCATGGTAAAATACCAGGGCTGTGTAGAAGTACCAGATTAGTTTTTCTACATGCACATGTCCAAACACTCCCTACCCAAATCTATATTTATGATATTTAGGGCTAGTTTCACATACATTAATTAAGGCTAGTCCTAGACTAAGAACTTTCTTCAATGATCTTCATTTTATTTTTCTAGTAGTCTTGGACTAGGTTTAATCTATGTCTGTTAAACAATCCTATAATATCACATATATTCATATATATATATATATATATATTCATATACATAT
>JAODUK010007642.1:2821-31369 GCA_027564635.1 Typhlichthys eigenmanni | reverse complement strand
ATTTGCTGGTATTTATGACTGATTTAGACCGTTCCAATCACAAAATCTACTTTATGACATTTTCAGTTTCAGAGAGCAGCAGTTGGCAGAGAAGAGAAACATGCTGTAAATAAATAAATAAATAAATAAATAAATACATATGTAATGCAATGCAACTGACATTTACACATTGTAGCCATGTGGTTAATGCTACTTATTTGTAGCCTGTTGTAACCAGACCATATTCACTATGTGAATAGGTCTGGCCACGCTCCATTGGGAAGTGTTCACAGTCATTTCCTCCTACTTGGCGTAGACCTCTGGTTCATTTTGAATCTATTGGACAGCGCTGAACCAATCGGCGTTGCGTGTTTTGATCGTTCTACCACCATTTCAAAACACCCTTGACTTCACCGTCATCTCTCCAACCCACGCCGATCGGGCCGTCAGCAGGGTGGCTGTGCGAATGCTAATGCGATCAGGGTTTCCAGACTGTAATCTCAGCGAAATAAATTGAGCTGAGAGCAATTGTCGGGTGGAGCCAAGCTAATTTATTTGTGCTTATAATCAAACTACAGTAGTATGACTTACAAGTGTCAGACTTCAGAAGGCTGTTAGTGCTTCTGAAGTACTGAGGATTCTCTATGACGGGGATCTTGGTCATGCCGATGATCACTGCGTCAGGGCCCATTTCTGAGGAGGATGGCGTGTTGCTCCCATTGGAAACATGGTGGAGAGGAGAAGCCGAATCATCATCGTTGCTGATCACCGACGAAGGTCCTATAGCCAGAGTGAAGAGAGAGGTATCAGCATTAGTATCATGCAGTTCAACCGTCAGTTTGCTAGCGCGCTGCAGATGAACTGTGACGCACTGACTAAAAGAACAATCAGAGCTACTGAGCTGTTGGTGGTGACTGATCTCAGGCAACAAAGACCTAAAGAGAGACCTCAGCTTCATAACCTCATACAGGTGTTGCATGGATGACTGCTTGAAGTTATTTCGCAGGTCATTTGACAGAACAGACTACTGTATACAGTAAGTGTAGCCTTTACTGATGGTGTAGACTAACGGGAGAAGAGCCAGAGGCTGACTGAAGATATTAATGGATGCTTTCAGAAAGACAAATGGCAGTAATCTAGCAACCTGGTGGACTGAGACAAGAAATAAGAAGCTTTTCATTCCCCTGCTATCTGATGACATCACAAAGTGTACTTTTTCAGGGACCTGTATGCTTTAGCTTGTGACTGTGCAATGTTGTATTGAAGACATCATTAGGTTTAGAAGACTTTAGAAGTATTTCGGACATTCAAATACTAGGCATCCAACTGTGTTTCTTGCTCAGACAGTAAGCATATATGATATTGACTGAGGCAAACGTGTTGCGTGACTAAGGCAGAGTCATTAAACAGTCACTGCAGATATTATATATGATGCACAGTCCAGGACAATTGTTCAAGGTAGCATGGTATTCAAATGACAAAGAACAACCGCTAGGCCACATTACAACATGGTGCCCTCTATATAACCTATATATCAAATATATACATGATGGCACTGTATTTTGATCTTTCTCATGCAACCGCTCCACCTCACCAAAATGTCCTACTGTATATGTTTAACTCTACGCGCTGTTCAAAACCATATAAGTACTTTAATTTAAGAATCGGGTCAATTTGCTGAGAAACAATAACCTGACATGCCAGAGGAATTGTTGTCACAATTCCATCTGGGGAGCTGTACATTAAAACTGTTTGTGAATGGCGGTACTAAAAATATACTTGGCAGTTGATTGGATGAACCAACTGGTCGTTTTCGCTAAACCACGCCCCTATAGCTATACACACGACGCTGATTGGAAAGTTCAGTTGCTACTCGGACACATTCAAAATGATTCCGAGGCTTTCCAGACTGATTCTCACGGCAAAATTAAACTGAAGCTAGAGGCTAGAAAAACAACTGTGTGAAACAAATAATAACGTATTGAGTGATGGTGAGTGATGGTGTTTGTGTTCATTCCTGATGATTAAATGTTTTGCTTGTTAATAGAGGGGGGAGTGTCCTGTATGTTCTCAAACGGATTTGCAAAGACACAAATACACACACACACACACACAAGACAAACGGTCCTTGTGTGAGGCCCGCTGCATGACATTTGAGGACCCAGGTGGAACATTTTGTATTATCAATTGTGATCGATTTCTTACAAGCACTAGACAAGCAGTGGTCTCTCTCATGCTGTTTGTTGTGTGGTCAGAACAGTCTGCTTAATAATAACAGTTTCCCATGCATCAATCTCACTCTCTCTCTCTCTCTCTCTCTCTCTCTCTCTCTCTCTCTCTCTCTCTCTCTCTCTCTCTCTCTCTCTCTCTCTCACCATTCTTCTCTCTCTGGTGTGTCACCACAAGCTCTAGTACTGTTGACAGGTCTTAAGGCAGGGGTGAAGAGAGAGGTGCATGCATATAAGCATGCACTTATGTGCGCGAGCATGAGACCTAAGGCTCAAGCACTGCTATAAAAGGACAGAGCAGTGATGAAAGAGATCAGAATAGTTTGTTTTTTATTATTATTTGTCTCGGACCACATTTCTCAGAATCTATTGACCTCAATCAGGGCAATTATTAGAAACATATACTGGATTTTGTATTGTGAAATTGTGAAATTAATTTTTAAATTAAATTAAACTTTCATTTAAAAATTAAAATGCTCATACATTCACAGGGACCTTGACAGGTGATTCCTTACTTACATTTGTAATTGGATATTTGCAATTGTGAAAAACACAGTTTCGCCCGATCATCCAAGATTGAGTACAGATGTTCGTAGAGTTGTTCACATTTAGTAAGGGGCTTTTTGGGCACATGAAAAAGCTATCCCCCTTATAAATAAAAGCAATTTCACATCAACATGTCTGTTAACAATCACGTTAACCATCTCTTTCATATTTCCTCTCAGAGTTCACACTCTACCAGTGGAGTTTCACTGCCACATCAAGACACATGCACTGTAAGGTGTGTTCATGTGCTTGTGTCTTTGCGTGTGTTGCAGGGAGCTAAAGATCATTAGCAGATAAAGGTCCTGGGGTCAGATCGTTATAAACTGTTTAGCCAAGGAGCCAACAGGGGGCTATGTGTATGCGTGTGTGTATGTGTGTGTGTGTGTGGGTGCGGTAGGGAAGAGGTGGGATGGGGGAGGAGGTGTTGGTGGTGGCAGAAGAAGATCCCTTGGGAGTGATCTGGTAATGAGAAGGGTTTGTGGGATGGGTAGGGCAGAGTGAGGGGCGGGGATCAGGAAAGGTATAATTGGGGTCAGGTCACGACCCCTACACCGTTACTAGACATGGAACTGCTGTTTAAGCTCGTGGAGACTGGCGCATATCAGTCTGGTACTGTGCCTGAGGCAGGCTAATACTCAATAACAGTTGAACGCATCACTGTGTCGCAGTGTGGACCATGACCCATAGACGAATACTGCGACCATCGCTTATAATTATTATATACGTAGGAATATACCGACATAAAAGATCATATCTGTTTTAGCTACGGTCAAATGTATTGTATTTTCCTTTGAGTAATGATCACATTTTAGCCGAAAATGTAAAATAAAATCATTCTAAAACATTCATATAATACAGCTTAAGAAGATTTGCTATTTTAATATCCGTAATGATGCATTACCTATACAAGTCAAGTGAGTCAAAGGTAAAATACTACTTCCACCCAATGAGATGTTTGTTTGGGTCAGCTACAAGTCACTCCAATGTGGTAATGGAACCAAGCTGGATCATGGATTACAAAACGTTATAACATTTATGCTGTGGGAAACTGACTAAAAAAAATAATGTATATATTTAGCCATTTGGTTTATTAGGTAGTTCAATATGTTTTACTTTATATAATGTCTGGAGTGTCGGTATGTGACCTCTGTTTAGTATTTTCTGGTGTTAGACTAGTCTGAAGTCTGTTTATGCTAGAGCAGGGGCACATTTCAAAGACAACGACATGTGACCCTGATAACAGCATAACATATAAAAAAAGTACAGTGAGATAATATTTCCAGCAAGAGGGTTGCCATCAAGTTGTAAGACTATTGAAACCATCGTAATGATGCTGTGAAATCAAACCACAACTAGCACTCCTCCACTGGATTCATTGTCGGTTATTTATAAAATACTGTGCAAATATACAACGGAACCACCTTTAGCATAACTGCTAAAAAGGGGTGGAATCTTATAATGCTAATGGCCTACAAAATGTTTTGCCTCATGAGTGACCTCTAGTGGTTCTAAAAACAACATTGTGTACATTTAGAGGAGTAGTCATAATGTTCTGGAGAACTATTGATCCTTTTATGTCGGTAAGTCTCTTTTAATGTTCTGCTGTGCTGCTGTTCTACCAGTGGGATGTTGTGCAGAGTAAACACCCATCAGGCAGAAGTGGTAGTATATATTATTAAAATGATTTGTAGAAGTTGTAAAATACCAGTCCCACTTTGTAATAAGTGTTCATTGTAAAGCCTTCATTATAGTGGTAGTGTGTAAAACTTTAAGACCCTCCAATATTGGGAGGGGTTTTCTGCAGTGTATAAGTACATACCGTAATACATAAGTAGACCTAATAAGATCACCGTGAAATCCCTCCTTTTCCAAAAACTACTATACTTTCCCAAAACTTGCCATGGAATGTTTGCTCTACTTCTATTACTATAGTAGGTATATTTCAGCCAACTGTTTTATATATATGTATTTGCTGTGTAAGATGATCTTGAGTGTTTAGAAAGGCGTCCAAAATAAAATGTATTATTATTATTATTAGTAGTAGTAGTATTATTATTAGTATTATTACGTGTATTTCTCTACCGTACATTAACATTTTGGCTGCAGAAATCCCAGGCCACCAATGTTGTTGGTATGCATTGAACTGTAGATCATATATGTACAGTACAGTTCCAGTTGCCATCAGGTATCCCACAATCCGCTTAATGAAAGGTGTAAATAGTGCCATATGCATAATACACTTCAAATTCACCAATCATCTCCTCGCATTTTGCTACCTTAACGTTCTCTGTGTGTGCTGAAAAAATGATCTGATACTTTTACGCATCCCTGGCTCCATAAAAAGGAACAATAAACAAAATGGCGAACACGAACACCGCTCACAACAAAAAAGCCGCATTACTGTGGAGGGATATTGTTTTGATTTTGGTTAGCAAGCGTAGCGAATTAGCTAGCGTTCTTGAGAATAACTGCCCCGCCTTTAATTAAAGAGGCCTTAATGTAACGCTTAATAAAGTCTTTACAAGCGATACATCATCACGTAACGTGAAACTGACACACAGAACCGTGCGCGACCAGGGTATGATGTAGTAGGCTGTAGTAGTCTTTATGGGACACAGTGTACTTTAAACCTCAGCCCCCTGATCCACCTAAACAGGCCTTTATGTTGAGGCTGTTACACCGGTGTTGACATGGGAGCCAGAGCGCCGGGTGTCAATACGTTGGAGTTAAAAAAAACATAGGTGATCCTACTATTGATCTGTCTATAGGCTCTTTGGGTACCCCACAGACAAACCAAAACCATTTACTGCTGTGCGTTGCCCTGGGCTATGGATGTAGAAAGGCTATTATAAGAATTGAAGAACATCACGGCCTGTCAGTCATTCTTTCACAACAGCTTGCCTGTCTCATGCCCAGGATGGACAGGAGGAATGCTGTGGGCTAAAGGCGGAGTTGTTAGCAGACAATAGTGAATTGAGATTCAAGATTACTTCATTAGCTCTATTCAGAGATATGAAAGCACAAGATTGATCGCAGCGCTGCAACGAGGGCCGAGTGGCCGTAGCCGGCTTTGCGATGGCAACGCTGACCACTCTTCACTTATAATTGGACAATACTCTCCAATTGAGAACTTTAACGCTCCTCAGGCTCAACTGGTCTCAGACACATTGTGTGCTATATCCTCCTAACGCTCTGGAAAACTGGCAACAGAAATAATATAATAATGTAATAATAAATAAATAATATGAATAAGTAAGTAAAAGTAATAGTAATAATAAATATAAATATAACCATAAAATAAATGTTTAATATATTTACAAAATGTGTTATTTGAACAAGTAACATATACTTTAAATAGCGTTTAAATTAAAAAACTTGGTAACATAAGCAAGCTTACATAGCGCTTTTCACAAATACAGTCAAAAAGTGTTTGGCAATAGCAGGCACAAAGAGTAACAATTAAAAATGCATCATACAAATAAAACATGCAATAAAATACACAATAAGTACTTGGAGTACTGTGCATACTAGGAGCAAACAGATTACTCAAATGCTTCTCTGAACAGATGCCTTTTGAAAGAGTTCACACAATAGGCAAACCTTAAGTGTGTAAGGCACAATCTGGGTGATGGAAAACATACAGACGTTGTACATAGCCTAATTAAGGTGCACCTGCACTCTATTAACCTGTCTATTTATCTCTGTGGATTTCTGCAGTTGATAGGAGGCGCGTTGTGGGGACCGCTGGCACAAGCATTTGCTCACAGCACAGGCTGTCTGTTTTGTTTAAGAAAGATGCAGCCGACCATATGGAACAGTACACCTCGCTTTATATTCAGATTTACTGCATGTACTCTATATCCCCTCTGCTCTGTCCAGTAGAGTTTATCGTCTCGAACAAGCCTATTAATGTTAATAACAGCGAAGCAAAGTCACTGAAACACTCCTTCACGGCAAGCACCCCAATCCAATCTGCCGTCTCCGGGCTATACGAAAGACAGTTAACCCTATAGCATCTGTGTGCTGAGTGTGTGAACAAGGTAGACTAGGAGAAGGAGGTCAAACGGGAGCTCAAACTGTCCTGTCACCTGTCCTCCTCGACGACGCAGCAAAACATACAACAACACACTCAAACACGCATACACAGAGAGAATGGCAGAGCCAAATACACATTGAAAGACACATTGGATTCATCCACGCATAAACACACACACACACACACACGCAGATGCGGGTGCGCGCACACAAGTAACACACAGTGTTCGTAACCTGAAGCCCGTGGTCTCTTAACACTGCCATCGGCCCACTGAACACAGGAAGTCATCTATTGATCCCCAGCAAGAGGGATGAAGGGGAAATGGAGAGGAGTCAGAAAGGAATAGGAAGTGCAAAGGAAACGAAAGAAGGTCAAAAGATTTACAGAGAGCCGTCAGAGAGCGGCTTAAACTGCTGAGTAAGAGGAACAAAGGCAGGCTCCCACTTCTACAAACTGACACTGTGAAGCCTTGTTTAAAGGTGCAGTCAGGGATTCCGAAGAACGATTGTTCTTCAACAACACATTGTTGTGCAAAAACACCTTCAATGCCATAGGGTGCTCCCTCAGAATCTCCAGCCCCAAAATTTGGCACGCATTGCCAAGGCTAGGATCGTGTTGTGTGGTGCGGTCTGCACCACTTTGTTTGTTCCCATTTACAGAGCAAGTGCTGTGCTGTGTAGAAACACCAGATTTATTTCCAGTGCGCACACAGAGGAGGCATCTAGTGGACCATGAGGAGCAGGGATGCACCGAATGCATTTTTCCTGGCCAATTCCGATTACCAGTTTTTGTCAAGCCTGACCGGCCGGTTCCGATTTTATTTTAGAGCTCTGTCATTTAGATGCTGATAAATGTATTTTAAAATTGACTCACACTTTATAATCCCTGAGACTCCAGAGCTCGCAATTCACCATAGCAATTTGTTGACGGCCCCTCTTCAACGCTTGTTTGTCATGTTTTCACACTTTTACAAGGCAGCGTCTGTTTAATAGGATGGTGCAGGGGAGCAGAGAGACACGGAGAGAGAACGTTTAACTGCCAGAACACTGGAACCTTTTCATCTTTGAGCCACATGACACGTGTAATAGAACTCGCTACCAGTATATCTACAGACCATGCGTCGCCAACTGTGAGTCATCAAAACAGAGACAGCATCACTGTCGCGGTAGGGTGAAGACTGGCTAAAGTATTATAACTGAAAAATAAGCCATGACATTTATTCTATTCATTGAGATGAACAATATGCAAATGGTTTGGTCTCTTTTACTTAAAAAGATATTGATGCTCAAAGTGTGAATTGTCTGTATAAAACCAACTAGAGTAGCTTACCTACAAATGACGTCTTCCTTGGACATAAATGTACATTCCCACACCACGCAGACATGTGTGCGTATGCTACCATGACAACTAGCTACAGTCTCAAGATTAAAAGAAGGGCGAGTGAACATGGAAGTCTTTGCAGCACATGCATGTGTGCAAACACAGGCCTATGCAATTGGCAACGTAACCGGCTATATTTACACAGACCGGCCGATTGTCATTATGAAAATCGGCAGATTCTGATCATTAGTCGATTGATTGGTGCATCTCTAATAAAGAGATATATATTTTCTGAATTTGACAAAAGGTGTATTATCTTACAATTGCTAACTACACCTTTAAAGGGGAAATCAGCGATGCAAAATAATTTTACACCCTGTTTTGCTTTTACTGTAAACACAAGGACGTGACTAACCCCTCAAGCAAATGAAAACACTAAAACACAACAAATCCCTCAAGCAAGTTAAAACACTAAAACACAACAAATCCGCACCTGACAACAATAAAACACAACCGTCTCCTCCTGAAATCTCAGCCTGTGGCTGTGGTACCCCCAGAGCATCTGCTCACCCACAGCTCGTTCCCCCGCCATCCGTGATATTCCCCCAGCCACGCACGCACAATTTGCATACAAAGCAAGTAATGCAAGTAATCTTGCAGTAGCAAATTAGGGCAACTTTCGTGTTTTGGAGGAAGATGTGGTATAAAATGCTGGGTTGTCCCTTAAACAATGGGAGTCCCATTATTATTGACTATTAACCTCGGAGCCTGTAGTAGTTTGATCTGCATTGGTTTCACTGCAGACATGTGCAGTTCCCCCCCCCTTGCAGGCCTCAGATACCTGGAAATCAAGTGAGATGAAATGAACTTTGGTGAGGGAGGCAGAAAGAATGAATGAAAGAAACAAGAAACAAATTTTGACAGCAGTGATTGATGCTGATTGTGGGATTATGATGTGATGATGACAGACAAAGTAATGCATGGATGAGAGATGGAATAGAAGAGATGGACGTACTGATAGATGGGTGAAGATTGAGAGGGGTGGGGTATAAAAATACTTCATGGCGGACGGGTAGGTTTCCATGCAAATGTGCCAGGAAAAGTCAAATTTGTCCTCCTGCTCGCTATAATGCAGGGAGGGCTATCACATTTGCACAGACTACACTGACACCACTACAGGTAAAAATAGGGTCTTCCTCTTCTCTGCTTTCCTTCGTCTGTTTCTCTCCCTGTGCTATGTCTGCCTCGTTTTACCCCATCTCATTCCTCACCTCTCCCTGTCTCTCTCCCCCCCAGTATGAGACATTCTATTTTTAACAAGCTCTCACCGATCATTTTCTCATATAATGAGAAAATGATCCGTACCTTAAAACATGCTGAGGGGGTGGGAGACGACAAGAGGAGATGTCCTATAGGGACAAAAGGACTATGTTTATTTCCTGTACGATATATTCTCTCCATAGCTCATGAAGGCCACATCACCACGGTGATGGAGCGGTTAATAGTGCACACGCAAACGAGAATGTGTCAAATGGCACAAATGTCATGTGATGTCACGGATTGTATTGTTGTGCTCAGCTTGATTTAGAACAGCAACTTAATCCTATCCACCTTATTCCTGAGCGACCTTCTGTATGTTCGCAGCCACGGTAACCGTTACTGTTTTTCACATCGGCTCGAGCCTCAGATGAGCGATGAACTCTGACGAGCGACAACGATGAGCTCAAGTTTATTCTGTGCCATGGTTGGCTAGTTAACAAATGCAAACTACTTGCAAACTGTTTTGCTAATATAGGCTAATAGTTTCTAACCGGAAACAATGAGCAGGAACCGTTATTAAAGCGCTATGAATCATGGGATATATCTCCGATCAGGAATAAGGTGGATACCGTTTACTGTATATGCCATAGGGTCAAAATGTACCTATACTATATGCTTATACAGATATACCAGGCTGAGAGATACAGTTCAACATGATAGGACATTTAGATGTTGAGACTGGTCCAACTTCTCAAAATATAAAAGGTTAAAGCCCAACGCCCACTGAAGGCGTTGACACACAAGAGTCACCAGAGTTGTAAGAAATAGTTTTTTTGACAACTGATGTTGTCGATGCAAGGTCTAGAACACGGTTCTATGTATTGGGCGTCGAGCCGTAAACAAGCATTGAATATCTGCACATTTCTGAACTCCTCCATCAATTTGTCTTTGTGTTTCCACCGTTAGTAAAAGTGCATTCCTTGAAAACGTCATCAAATGCCCCCTGCCAGTATTTCATATATATAAAAACAAAAACAAGAACGTGTTTGCCTTCAGACATCACGCTACTGTAGTTGCCACGGTAACCATTGCACTTACCATACATTCAGTACATTTTTATAGAAAGGTAGAGTGTGACATGTATTCAGAGAGGGGTGGGAATGGAAAATAAGATTAAAAACCCATTATGTGTGTTTCATCACGAGACATGGCGGTGAACCAGTGACATCATAGCAAGACTTCCCTCTTCCACGTGTTCATCCTCACATGAGACGAGCCATAAAGCCACTTGCTGTGAAGACACATAGTGGCAGAAGATAAGCGGGTTTCAGGGGGTCACAGTATGAAAAGTGACAAAGCAGGAGCGATTTGGACGGATCCTTGGTTTCAAAGGGATTTGCCAAAAACATGTTACCCTTTCATTCACTGTGGCAAAGCCTTTTATTCAGGATTTATAAAGTGGAATGAAGAAACACTTAACAAGGGTGAACATGGACAGAAAAACACACACATTTGCACCTGACATTGACACACACGCACACACACGCACACACACACACACACACACACACACACACACACACTTCACATCAACCACTTTCTGATTAAAAATACACATTTACCCACGAGGTACACTATTAAAAGCTTTTTTTATTTAAAGTATTTTCACTCTGTATCTTTTATGAAAAACAACGAAAATCCATTTTCCCCAGGGGATTTCAAGCAATTATACAACCTCGTCAACATAGCTTTAAAGCACAAAAGTGACTATAGGAAAGACCATCGCAATCATAAACTCAAAATAAAAACCAGGCGGTAATTCCATTGCCGTGTTTTTTGTCCATTATGAAATGGCCTCTAACAAGATAATGCTGTTTTGCCAGGGCTGGGCTATGGAGCTTTTCTTTGTGCGATTACTTAAAACATTATTGTTTCTGTAAATTACAGATTTACTAAAAAAAAGTACTCTTGAATGAAAGTCTAACATGAAAGACGAGGTATGGTGATTTCTGTCACAAATGGAGAACAGGAACACAACAGATGGGAATTCAGCTAACCAGCAAAAACGTTGCACATGAAAGTGTAACAAAATATGCAAGGATACTCACCATTCCAAAGCTTATTAGTATCTAGTGTCATGTCCCAGTGTTTCATTTTATTTCTCACATTCTTTGACACATTTTTAAAACATTAAAAGTAGGTAATTCACAAATGTCAACTACATAATTATACTGGTATCATACAATCATCATAAAATATGTGCAAATATGTGCAAAACAGATATTATATTCAACTTGGCATCATTTAATATAGAACTGTAAGGTTTTCTATTTTTGTGACTGTAGTGTGCTCTGATTTACAGTGGAACCTTGGTTCATTCAAAGCCAGCATGTGCGTAGGTCACAAAAGACCCATAGATAGATCTCCTATTAAAACAACTGACATTAAAATAGTTCATTTGTTCCACTTTTATTACTATTTCCTGGAAGCTTACATCCAAAATGTAGCTGAAATATTAATAGCAGGTTTCTTATGACGTAATTTCACCTTTAGAAACCAGCAATTGTTCTTTGATAATCAAGCCGTGAGCTAACAAAAAGCTATCACTCATTCACATGAGATAGTTGACCTTGACCTGCTCCACATCAGTGAAGTTATTCAATATGGCCACTACCAAGTGAACATGAATGAATGTATATACGGTGATGTGCTATGGCATGTCTAAACGTGCTGTTTGACTTTTCGCTTTCCGCGGAGTGAATAAACCTAGGGTCTACTAAATGTTGCACTGTATGTTCCCTAACTTCACCAAGGAAACTGTCTGTGTTTTGACTCTGTAACCTTCCTAAATATAATACACTGTATACATCACATATACTGTATATATACATGTACACTATCTCTCCTGGCCTCAATCTCAACTCAACCATGGCAACCATTGTGTGTTTGTGTGAGCATGCACAAAGGCACACGCTGTATATCGTTGGTACACACATTATGGCTAATACTGTACATGTGCACTTAGGATTCTACATGTGCATAAAACTATTTATTTATGCATTCTATGTGAAATTAAGTAAGCATTCAAATGTTCCCCTAATGTTATAAAAACACAAATGTATTGTACGTCACTTATTATAGCATATTGTATTATATACTAATATTATAAATTACGTATACTGTATGTAAAGTTTAGGCCTTTTATTTTGAAATGTTTTTCTCTGCCCCTTTGGCTTGTCTACATGTATGATACATTAAACAAAGCCAGACACAGATGCACACTCCCTGTCCGGATTTGTAAGCCGTCTATGTAATGATTAATTCAACATGGCATCTTAAATAAGTGATTGTGAGTGGGTGTGTGGGAATGGGAGCTACACTGTATTAGAGCTGTACTGTAAGTTGTAGCGTCAGCGGGATAGACGTCTACGTGTTTGTTAAAACTTTGGCCGCATGACATTTTCAGCTCAGCTGTAGTTAATGCTTGACCCTTCCCGTACGCTCAGTGTTTTGCTCAGGAATGTTAAGGCAAGTGGGGATCGGTGGGAGAAGGGAGAAGCGGTGGCCAAGACACAATTTGACTATTAATTAAATCGATCTTATTCTGCAGTTGTTGTTGGACCGGTCACTGGTTGCCATGGGAATGTACCAAACTGGGATGGGGGAGGAGGTAATAAAAGGCAGTTTCCCTTTTGGTCGGAGACAAGATAATAGTTGTGTATGTGCAGTCCAATTGTCTCCTTCTGAACTTATTGGTCAGACCACCAAATCACCAGGTTACTTAATGCTTGCGTGTGTATGTGTGTATATGCGTGCACATGTATTTGTAAAGTGTGTGCGCGTGTACCCCAGCGTATACAGTATATGGGAAAGATACAGTAGGTTAATAGCCATCTCTGTCCGTCTGATATGAATAATTCATTCAATGGGAGGCTTTTATGTGTCTCTACAGGCCTTCTATGATTGGTTGATCAGCCTGTTATACATCCCTGTGTTTTACCTGGTCTCTTACTGTATATAGATTATAGAGAAGGACAATGTTAGACTGTATGTGTCAGAGGCCACCTTGCATAGCCTGCATTAGGTTATGTTCATGCCTTTCAGATCAATGTTGCTGGTTTTGTGTTTCGTATCCTCTTTTACTTCCTTCAAGTCTGTGCTTGTGCCTGTGCCTGTGTGCGCGTGTGTGTGCGTGTGTGTGTGTGTCCATCTCCTTTAGCTTGACACCACTGCGACTGGGACGTTCTGAAACAACACAAAGCCTAAAGGAAAACACAAACAAAATCAGCAACAAAAACAAAGAAACACTAATCAAATATAAATGTACAGGTACATGTCTTGATCGTGCGCCCTATACAACTCAATTAGTTACCACAAGTTGTTTGGAAATATGTGTGAGAGTATGGGAGGGGCTCTCCTCTTAGAAACAGCAACTCTTATTGTTTGAAACCAGCAAGAGCTCTTTCTACAGTCACAGTTCTGTCTCCAAACAAATTGGGGGTGATTATTTCTGGGTCTGCTAGAACTCAATATATAAATAATAAAAATCAAGCAGTATCCTTCTAAGAAATAATAATAATCATAATAATCATAGTAATCATACTAATCATAATAATAATGCCACGCTAGAGGTCTCAGACCGTGGTTGCTGGTAGTCAGTAAAGCAGTTATTTAGCAGTTTAGTACAGGACGAGCAGTGTTACTTGACATTTGAAGGTTACTTGGCATATATTATACTAGTACTGGTACATGGTTAGGGTATAGGGTATGGTAGAAAAGAGGAGATTAATGGAATGACAAACTAACAAAAAGAAAATGACTGTAAGTAGTTATTGTAGAGGTTATTTTCTACAGGTTCCTTGCATCATCTGGAGGTGTAATGGCACCCACAACGTGAAGTGAAGTCAGCTTTGTTTGGTTTGATGTGACGACAAGTCAAAAGAGAAACTGATTCTACACGTTTTTCAAATGTGCATTCTCCTACCTCCCTTGATCAATGTACACTCTAAAACCACGCTTGTGACAAACGTATAGCCTGCTTACTATAACGAGCCACCTTTCACACGCACACGCACACGCACACGCACACGCAGCAGATAAATGTTCAAACAATCTGGTTGAGTATCAACCGTGACATAACCATGAGGTCTTGTGGATAGAGGTTGTGTCAATCAGGACCAACAGCATCAGCGGTGCTGGAGGCTTAGAGAGGGCCATATCACATATCAGACTGGCACACAGGTTCAGACAGCCAGCGCCAATGGCCATCTACTGCATGCAGGTGTGCCATCAGGGTTTGAACGACAAGGACTGACATTCCAAACAGATGATCAGTAATGAGAAAGACAAGTGTGTGTGTGTGTGTGTGTGTGTGTGCGCGTGCGTGTGTGAGAATGTGTGTGTGTGTGCGTGCGTGTGCGTCTGTGAGAATGTGTATGTGTGTGTGCGTGTGTGTGTGTGCGTGTGTGAGAATGTGTGTGCGTGTGCGCGTGTGTGTGTGTGCGTGTGTGTGTGTGTGTTGTGATCAACTGACAGTTTTTTATAGCGTGAGTGTTGGAAAACATGCAACACACATAGCCTACTGTAGATAGCGAGACTCTAACACTACAATTTGTAATAAAATAATTATACATACAATTATTGTAATCAAACATCTGAATTGATTAGGCTACATGAATAAATAAAAAAATTGTGGTAATAAATATTACTATGTCACAGCTATGTCATGTCCACTCAGGGAGACCCGAACCACTTTTGGGAGCCACAGACTTCCACAAGGGATTTTCACATATAACCAGTTCTCACCCACAGGACTGCTGTTCACATTGAGTCTGCTGACTCAGGGAAAGCCTTACCTGTCTGTGTATGCACCGGAATTACTGCCTGCCTGTGTTCTCTTCATTCATGGGGGACAGTGCCAAAGATATTTCTAACTGCAATATGTTTCACAACCATCTGACTTATAGGAGGTTTATGTTGTGTGCATGACGACATAATGATTGTATGTGTAGGTTTTTTCTAAACGGTGAACGGTAAACACCAGACTACAAGACACAAAAAGAACAGATAATATGCAATCTTTCACAAACAAGAGTCAGCTGGTGGCTGTGATTTCTTACACAGTTCTAATGGGTTTCGACTAATATGTAAACAAGTAAATCAGCAGATGTTGCATTAGGCAGAAATGGAAACCTATACTGTACATTTTTCCTGTTGCTCGGGCACTTCAGGGTAACCAGGACGCTGGTTATAGCAGCTGGAGCGCTCTATATGCCCTTTGATGAAGTGATGAGTTTATCAGAGTTATACACTGTCCAAAGGAAACAGCCTATAATGTTATTTCCAGGTTGAGTTCCTCTTTTCCGACTGCACTGAAACTGGCTTAGTACTGTGGCCCTGGAACAAGCAATGGCAAAGCAATAGCAGAGCTGAACATCACAGTTGGGTCAAATGCAACATTTGTGAGAGACGCAGAAGCTCTGCCGCTTGAGAACGCCATTCATTACTGAGACAATTGTACAGCTGTGCCACTGTATCAGTAGCCTACTGTTGTTGAGTTCTGTGCTGCTATTCTTGTATTTGGTTGATAAGCTGGTCGGTATGAAAGATTGTGTTCCATAACACTACAATACTGAGACTCACAAATATTAAAACGATCATTTTCTTAAAAAAATGTTATTTAATTTTTATCTTTATCTATAAATGAACTAACTTTAACTCAGGCATGGTCATAGGTTTCTTCACTTTTGCTTGAGTCATATGCTAGCTTTGTGTAACTGTGTCAGTGTTTGTTCCTGGTTTTGATCTGTTTTTGTCTTCATTCATGTCTTTGGTCTCCTGTCTGTCTGTGCCTCCCTTGTGTTTTCCATGTGTTCCATGTTTCCGTTCCAGTCCTGGTTTTCAGTCTTCCACATTGCGTTGATTGTATTATAAGCGCCACCTGTTTCTGTTTCTGTTTCACTCCTGGTCTTCGCCATTGATTTGATTAGGCCTATTGGTTTCACCTGTTCCCTTCTGTATTTAAACTCCTGTGTTTCCTCTGTTCTGTGTTGTTGTTGTGGTTGTTGTTGTTGTCTGTCTGTCTGTCTGTCTGTCTGTCTGTCTGTCTGTCTAACACTTATGCATAAGCTGTTTGTCCAGATGGTATATTAAAGGTGTAATCTGTGATGTTTTTTGCCAATACACTTTATATATAATTCAGCAAATATCTGCTCATATCTAGTTGCCCATTCTGCGTGTGCACTGATACAATACTTTTTCTACACAGCCCTGCCTCTGTAAATGGGAACACCACAACACTATAGCCTTGTCAATGAGGGAGCGCCGTGTGAAGAGAGGGGTGTTTTTGTTTTGCAGAACTCCTGACTCCACCCACTGCACAATTTTGCAACTTTCTAAAAAGTATCCATGTGAGTGAGGCGTGGGGAGAGGCTGAGAGAGAAGCCGCATTAACATTACCATTAACATTTGGATTTGCTGATGCACAAGTGTTCCAAAAGTGCACTTGTAAGCCTGCAAGGGCCTTGGGCGATTTTAAATGGATATGACGTGTACTGTGGATCCATTTTCAGGCCATAAAATGCAGATTTTTATAAAAATTGGAATTTTTTTCAATATTAACATCAGCGTTGTGTCTCATCAGTTCAATCTTATTAATGTGTGCAGTTATGAGGGCATGTTCTTTCATGTGGCTGTCAAACATGTTATTTGTGTCCCTAAACTTTGTCATTCAATTTACATTATTTTCCACCATGAATAGCTGATGCCAGTGCCCAACAAGCGATACAAACAGTTGTGGCAATGTTAAATGGTTAACCTGATGTGTATGCCCATTAGGAAGCAAGTGCTGCAAACAATCCCTAATAAGGCACGTCCAGGCCCTATTCATGAAGTGAATTTCAGGTCTGGATATACCAGGGTAGTGCTCATTATACGCAGTAGCTTGTGCTGTATAGCCTATATGCTGTCAAACCTGGCCGCAAATGCAAAGGGAAAAAGCCATTAACTGCTGGCATGTTACGATAGACGACAAGGAGAGACATGCCAAAAGCAACAACCTGCTTTCCCCGTTAAACTGGGATTGTCATTACTGTTTGTGGAGAGAGTAGGGATTTGTCCTGGCAGCTAATCATGCTTGTGGATAGGACGCCCAGCCAAAGCTAACAAAAGCATGCTTAGACCTGCTACTGCAAAAAAAAAAAAAAGAAAAAAGCCCAGACATTTTAAAGTAGCTGTCTCTAGCTTGTCGATCGTTCAGTGTGGGAGCAAAATGTTTCTAGTTTCTATGAGAAAGTCCAGTGAACGTCTGGGTTTCAAAATATTTAGTGATGGACAGATAAAGCATCGCCATAAGGGATGGATGTTTCATGCAGACTGGTGCCAACAGTGGCGCGGATGTGGTGCAGAGCTGCCAAACCAAAGGCAATAGTGTCTAATACCGCTGAATAAACAAGGGTTTACGCTGCAGCAAGCTTCACATTGGTCCAAACATTGTTCTCAAGGCTTTGCTGTACAGAAGAAATGGTGAGAGCAATGGTTCAATGTAAAAACCCAAAGGCAGCATTAAGCGATGCGCACCCTGTCTATAAAATATAATCCATAATAAAAAGTTATATAAAGTTACTATTTATTGTGTTGTTGTGCAATTGGCAAATATAAACCTACATAAAGTACAAGTATGCGTGCGTGCATATGTGTGTGTGTGTGTGTGTGTGGTGTGTGGCTGTGGATGTGTGTGAGACGGTGGGGTGTTGTGATTCATGCTTCTCTGACGTGGGTTGTCATAGCAACAGTGTGCAGCAGGCAACGGAAGCGGACCACGTAAAAGCCCACCTGACTGGCTTGTCGTCATCCCTTGGTAGAGTCAGCATTTATAAGGCATTTATTAGTCCGCCCATACCTGCATAGTCACTAGGACTTGAGAGCCGCTTGAGTGGCTGGCACTCAATACTGCATGGGCAACAGCAGGCTCAGGTTACTTTGTTAGAGTATAATCACATGCTCCTCTGTACATATTGAGAAACCACACATAGATAAATAGACAAACAGGATTTCAAAGTTTCATGAACAGTACATCCAAAGAAAATCCATAAAACAGATCAAATAAATCTATTCAAATATGATCTGACCAGTGCTGCTATCTATGCCTTGTTGATTTGACAATTAAGTGTAAAAAAAACAGCAAGTCCTTATTTGAAACATTATTGTGTCTCTTTCTACAATGAGGGTTGAACCGTGGATCATAGCGCTGTAGGCACCGCTTAGGAAGAGGCGAGGGCCGGCACCCAAACAGTCTCTGAGAAACCCTCCCAGCCAAAACACAACATACATTATGCTGTATGCCCATATCTTGACTACAGCTTATCTTGTGCTCTCTCTCTTCATACCACACACTAAGACACTCTTTCTCACACAACGTGAAACATCTCCCCTCTCTCTCTCTCCCTCTCTCTCTCTCTCTCTCTCTCTCTCTCTCTCTCCCGCCTCCCTCTCTCTCCACCCCCCCTCCCTCTCTCTATCCCTCTCTCTCCTTCTCTCTCCCCTTCCCTCTCTCTCTCTCTCTCCCTCTCTCCATCCCTCTCTCACTGCACGGTGTGCCCTCGACACACCCCCATGCAGTCTGCTCGGGGAGCTGCTGACCTTAGCATTAGGCAGTGATGGGAATGGCTGAGCCAAGACGGCAGAGGCATCCTGGCTCAGGCCGGCCTGAGCCAGCGATCAATTGAGCCATCAATAATCCTCTCTACTTGTTATAGTGCTGTTCCCAATCGCTCAGCGCTGCTCCGGGTACAGCCGCAGCCTCTCTCCCTCAGATTTGCTACTGTTACTGCTGCCGAGCACAAATATACAGAGGCGTGCATTAACAGAGATTGATATACAGTACATGCTGTGCTTGCTGGTGTACGTTTTTCCTGCGTACGTGTGTGTGTGTGAGTGCGTGCGTGCGTGAGTGTGCGTGGCTATGTGCATGTCTGTGTGTGTGTGTGTGTGTTTCTTGGCAGGGCATGCATCTGCCTGTGTGCATCAGTGTTGGTCGATAGCTAAAACCTCATTAACATAGACCCTATCATAAAGACGTTTACTGTCCAGCCGGGGAGAAGCCAGAGCGTGGACTCACCGTCTGCCAGCAGTGACATGCACTGCACTGGCAGCATGAGCAACGAGGGCACGCCGTCAGGGAAGGAGAAAAACACACCGCCATGTTCTCGTACATCGACAGTGCATAAGTACTGTGCTACTGTACACCTCGGTGTAAATGCTTCTAATTGCATCATTTATCTGCTGACTTCATTTTTAATGTCTACTACTGTATGTGCGCACACACACACGTAAGCCAACAGTTCACGTTTCTGCTACAGGCACATTATGTAAATCAGCTTTTTTTTATGATGTCGCATAAACCTTTCTAACCATGCCATGTCTCACATGTCTTTCTCTGTATAAAATGTAACGTTTCATTTGTGCTGAGGTGAGTCATCTGAGATTGAAAGCAGCTGTAGGACTGGCCTACAGTACAGCATTTGGAAATGGGATATGGAACACTCGCTCTTAAACTGGGGCAGGACTTTTGACCACCTCAAAGTCATGTTTTCATGTTTATATTATTAAATTGAATTATAGTGTACGTATACCATGTAATATGTAGGACCATAAAAGGTCACTGCTAACAACATCTCAGACCTGGGGCCTCGTTTAAAAATCTCAGCGTAGATTCCATCCTAAAACATTAGGTACACCCAAACCTCAGAATATGCATACGCACAAAAAATGGCAGGTTTATAAAACCATGCGGCACACATTTGTGCACAGTACACGGCTCGTGCGTTGAAATGTGCGTGCGTGCACCAGCGTTACTCCTCCAAATGTCGTCCCACAATCATCCATAAATGTACAATGTTAAATCGCACGTACAGTGCATCTGGAAAGTATTCACAGCTCTTCACTTTTTCCACATTTTGTTATGATACAGCCTTATTCCAAAATTGATCATAATATTTTTTTTCTCAAAATTCAACAAACTGAATTTTTTGCAAAATTATTCAAAATAAAAAAGAATGCACTGTAAATATGCAAATGTTTAAGGAAATTTGTTGGCCTGTCATTTATGGGGAAATTGAAATGTA
This sequence comes from Typhlichthys eigenmanni, assembly GCA_027564635.1. Taxonomy (NCBI): domain Eukaryota; kingdom Metazoa; phylum Chordata; class Actinopteri; order Percopsiformes; family Amblyopsidae; genus Typhlichthys; species Typhlichthys eigenmanni. The sequence continues at coordinate 10,877 of JAODUK010007642.1, read as the reverse complement.
GAGAAAGGTTGAGCGTATATGTCTAATGTTTGGGAGCGTCTCTCACTCAGAGACATATCAAAAAATATTAGAATGGCACCATTATATTTGTCGGTAGCAGTCGGCTAGTTGTAGTTGGCTCTACACTGAGAACTTTTTCCAAAGTGAAAATTAAGATCCCGATATAAAACTTGACGTCCAGAACAGTAAATAAACGTGTTCTATAGCAATTTCATTTTACTACCTTGCAAAAAACCAAGCTGCATTTAGATTAATCTGGCCGTGTTGTCGTTGTTTTAAGGCTCTTGTATACTTGCTTTTGTGCAACGTCTACATGAAAACAAGCGGCTGCGTCGCAGAAGGCATTGTTCATATACTTGCCTGCGTACCTTGCATGTGCTTAGAGGATTTATAATCCAGTAACGGGCATATCAGGGCCGAATCATCCCTGGCCGAAATTGGAACATTGTCCTCCACTATTACTTCAGAATGTCCGGCATGGAGACATTACATAGATCAGCGGTTTTCAAACTGTGGGTCACTGACTGGGAGTGAGTGGGTCTCAGAAATTGCAAGCGGTCATGGAATGAATGAAGAATATCAATGAAAGGCTTCCGTGCTTTACTATTGTGTTGTTCCACATATTCATCGTGAGTAAGGTTGCGGCAAAAGAGCATACATGTTCCTGATTGGATGGCATCCTAATTAGCCGCGTGCTTAAACAGGTATAGCATTAGCTAAAATGCATACGTTATTGAAAATTACGTTACCGGTACCCTACTTGGTATTTGCTGTAAATAGATTAGTCCTCTCTAGGTGGGTCCTGCCACAACAATGTTTGGGAACACCTGGTATAGATGTTGGACTAGCTCTACTAACTTCCCTTTGAATCTTCCCGCCATTGTTGTTCTTTGTTCAGAGACTGCTGTTGATCTGCCTGTCCCATCCTGATTTACTGCCCCTACATTTGTGTGCTGTATTGCATCATGGGTAATTTCTGAGGACGTTCACAAACTAGGCTCCAAAGGAACGCACGATATGCGCCCGATACGAATGGTATAGTCATCTTGCGTACACATAGTTAATAGCAAGTATATCGCAGGCTTTAGACTGTTCTCCCACTTTGCCTGACCCTGTCTTCCAGCAACGCTTTTGTTCGGCAATTAAAATATCCTAACACACACCCTCTGTTTACATTTTAACAAGGCCGTGAAAGGCTAGGGTCACAGACCTATTGGAATAAAATACGTTGGCCCTCCTGTGATTTTCCTTCCTGCACCAAAAACTTTTGGAGCTTTGCTGACCTTGAGGGTGTCATATTGATCCGTCCTCACTGAGCGTGTGTGTGTGTGTGTGTGCATGAGAGAGAAAGATAGAGAGAGTGAGCGAGAGAGAGAGAGAGAGAGAGAGAGAGAGAGAGAGAGAGAGAGAGAGAGAGAGAGAGAGAGAGAGAGAGAGAGAGAGATACAGATAAAGAGGGTTGTAGATGTATGACACTGTTCCAAACATCAGCATCAGAAAAATGATACCACCACTAATGATGAATCATTAATAAATGGACAAGAGGGGACTTCTAAACCAATTCTCCCTCTTTTGGCTAATCTAACTAACTCTAGTCTGTCTCTTTTTCCATTTCTCTCTTTTGTGTCGGTGTAGGTGCAGTCTCTGTCCTTCACTACATCCAGGTTGTGATTGGTCTTGCTTGCCTGTTCATCTTCTGGATATAATCTACTGTTATGCCAGAGGTCTATTTTGTCATCGCTCGCCATCTCTCTTCCACCTCTCGTTATCCTTTCGTTGTCCCTTGTCTTTCCTTCTTCACACATGCCCTTCATACCAGTATTTGCTTTTCACACATTTCCTCATTCTCTCCTTTGTTCGTGCTGTCTTTCCCTGACTTAAAATGTCAAAGTCATTGTTTTGCATTCACTGTAACACTATGTTTTTCCTTTCTCTGTATCCTTTGCAGGTTTACTCACATACAGTTTTTCTACCTTGACATTTCTGTCCCGTTTTCCCGTCAAACTCACACAGAGGCCTTTTCCCCAGGTGTGTTGAAGGGACACATACAAACATGAAGCACTATACTTTTGGGGACATACAGTATAAAATTCTTTCTCCACCACCCTCCACCTTCACCCTTCATGTTGCCAAAACGACCTCCCCAGACCAGACACAAAGGAACATGTGCAGATAAACACCTATGTGCACTAGCAGTCATTTGTCATTGCCAGGAAGTATACTAGAGCTGGGTAGGAGTCAACCTAGAAACTGCAGAGCATGTGTTATTGATGACGAGAGAACTGAATAATACAGCCAATATTAATAATGCACTACAGTGCACTACGGTTGTCTGCTGAACTACAAGTGAAAGACAACAGGATAAAGATGTTGTCTGCGCACACACACACACACACACACACACACACACACACACACACACACACACACACAGAGAACATAAAGGGGGTTATGATCCAAGGAGGTAGAGGGTATTTTTCTCATAACTTGTGTATGATGAGTGATGAGTGGACCTTGCTCTGTAATGACATGTTCTTTTCACACCGCCTGCCCACAAGCTAATCTGCATCACCCAGTCATCACGCTGACAGTATCTGTGTGTGCTTTTACTTTTTAACACACGACCGTCTTTTGATACATACTCACAGAACAGAAGAGAAACGCAAAAGAGATGCAACTGTGTTAAACACGGCATTCTGGAACACGCAGTTAACCTCCAAACAATCAAAGAACACATTTTCAGAGAACTGAGGTTACTCCATAGCCTAAAGTAATTCTTCGTCAAATGCAAAATGTACAAAAGTGTTGTTGTGAATTAGTTATGTTTATTGCCCCTGACTGTACGCTTTCCCCCCTACCTCGTCTTCAAGACAAAAGGAGCAGCTGAAGGTGAACAGTCATAAGGTCAGTGCTGTAATCTGAGCCGACCCAATGCTGTAACACACTGAAATAAACCACACTCGGAGGCTAATCTGACATCCAGGGCTCTTAGAGCCAAATTCAGATCAACAATGACAGACAGGTGTGCACACACGTGTCTGCACGAAACAGAAATCAAGCAAGAATGTTGCGCAACTGTGTGCAACACACACAGACACACACACACGCACGCGCACGCACACACACACACACACACACACACAGACACACACACACTTCTCTGTCACTTATTAACTTCTATCACACCCGATATCTCAGTCGATCCTAGAAGCAATCACTGCCCAAACACTGCATTTCCAATTCCTGACTCCCAACACATTCACACACGTGTATTGTAAGTATGCACTGGACGTGCTAACACACATATACACACACACAATAAATTCAGTGAATCTGTTTAAATTAATATAACTTCATTTGCATACTTGAGGTGTTCCTAAATTTGAATGTCAAATAGAAAGCACCCACATCTTACTCCCCCACACTCACAGAAATCCACCCTGCTTGCACAATTTTCAAACGAAGCGGGCGACTTTGATGTTTTGGGGGGGGCTTACAGCATACCGAGTGGGAGCTTCCACTGGACAAAATGTCAGCTTGTCCGTTAAATTAACGGGACTATACAAAAGCATGCACTTAAACCATGCTTCCGTGGGGTCACAAGATAAATACCAATATTGTGAGACAAAAAAAACTATGAAAAACATCTCTCTGCTCTGTCTTTGGTTCGGTGTAGTGACTACAGTAATAGCATAAATGCATGAAGGAGACCAAGAAATTGTTAGTCAATCAAAGAGACAACCAGTTAGATACAGTACAGACACAGAGAGTGTATGATCCCCTAGCAAACTTTAATTCATGTCGGACACTCGCCTCTCTTGCTGATGCACACTTATTTGTCCCGCATTAAAGGTGACCATGTGCATTTAATGTATTGGTTTCAACATTGTACAACCACCTTTAATCACCTGTATATTTGGTCAGTTTTACTGTATGTGTGAAAACGGCATTGGTAGGATTAATCTATTCTGCACTTTTACAGTACTGTATGTGTATTGTATCTCTGCCTTGTAAACTCGATTGTGCGCAAAAGACATCTTTAATGTTGCGTTACTTGTTACAGAAGTCATGTGGTGTTAATACAGGACATATGAAGGCAAAGAAGGAGCTTCTACTGCAGCCAGGCGTATACAGCCAGATCAACATAAAATCCACAGGCATCGGTGTTGTCAGCATGCATGTTATGTTATTCCCCAGCAGTATCTGAGACCTGAGGTGCATTCAGAAACTTAAACGCTTATGGTATGCGTTCAGAATTGGCGAACATGTTTGCGTTGAATTTTGAACGATTTGTGTAAACATTCAAAGTATTAGATTTAAACTGTCACAATTTGTCCAGCTTCAACGTGTGTTCGCCGAGAACTACCTTAAACCATTTTGTTTTTGTTCGCAAATGTTCGCGGCACACACATTGCAAACGCAAAACTCTTTATATATGTTTGCAAATGTTCGCTATGTTCGCCAATTCTGAAGGCATCTCTAGTTAGCCATCAAACACATTTCTGCATGAGAGGTTTCATATACAACATTGACAATTATACTGATGCAGTGACAAAATTATTCAGTTCCTATTGAGATTGATACTTTACAATTTAATTAAAACCAGCAGTCATAATGTTAAAAAGTCCTTATTTCAGGCTCTAAATGTATCTTAGTCATCTCGAGTATACCGAACATTTGGAACAGCCACAAACAGCAAAACATTCCGCCATAGCTGCGCCATGAGAAGCCATGATTGAAGCCAATAATCGGACAGACTCTTACCTTTGATGCCAAACTTGGAGTTTCCTCCAAACTTGAGAATAGTCAGCATGAGGAGGAAGCCAATGAAAGCTACAGCAGCGATGCCTACAACCACATACACCTGCAAAACAGACACGCAACATTAAGTGACTGTATGGTATTCTGTTGAGAATTTATCTCAACCTTGCTGTATATCTCTCTCCTTTCTCTATCTGTCTCAGCACACAAGCACACACAAACGGACCTACCTAAGCAGTAGCATTTTGGCAAAACATAATGCCACTCTGTTTTTCATACTTAGAGGGCTAATAACATCAAGTTCATTCAGTGTTTAAATTTGAAACATGGCATATTTGAATTTTAACCTTCCAATCAACTCTCTTTCTACAATTGCTTTTTTTTCTCAGAAAAAGATAACTTTCCCTCCAATTTTTAAATACAATACATAAATCTAAGTGCCATGTTATGTGATATACATTGCTATTGCTAGATTTTCTAGGAAGAATCTGAGGACTATACTTGGAATTGAGCCATCTCATTAGCCAATGGTTGTGATAGCAGTGGACACGATGTCAACATTTGTCATAGTCAATAGTCATATTGTCTAGAAGAATACCTGTTTTTGCCAAACATCTTCAACAGGTCATTGCTTTTATTAGAAATTAAATTAGGTTGACTTTTTATTAATTAAGATTTAGGGTTACATTAGTGTTACGTTAGGGTTACATTAGTGTTACTGTACGTTAGGGTTACATTAGTGTTATGTTAGGGTTACATTAGTGTTACTGTACCGCTAGGGTTACATTAGTGTTATGTTAGGGTTTCATTAGTGTTACGTTAGGGTTACATTAGTGTTATGTTAGGGTTACATTAGGAATATTCAATGCCCTTGTGCTTTCACTTTCTGCTATGTCAACATGAGATTTAAATGTATCACATGATCTTATAGGTGAATCGTCTTCACAATAAGCTAACATTCTGGATCATGATTGATTGAAGAGTTTCTGAATATATAAGTGCATTTATGAATTATGAAAAAGTAACAAAAAGGTGCCATCATGTGTGCTGAAATATGATCTTCTAATATTAAGTTTATCTAAATATATATTCAGCAATCTACAGTTGGACTTTAGCTAGAACATATTTTTTATATTACTATTCATCAGAATTTATACAAATATTTCTCCACATCAGCAACCAAACATTTTTTGTGGTTATGGTCCCAAATAAAACAAAAATATATTATACAATTCCATTTAACCATTCATCAACATTTTGCCATTTGAGTTTAAGTTTCGTAAACTTGATTATTTGGCTAGAAAATCTGAAATATAATTTAGGTGACAAAAATACTATTGTTAAATTACGCATTTAATGTTTTTAAGAAGCGTCACCATTTGACGTGGACCTCATGAGACTTCTGAATTATTATGGCAATTAAATCTCACATAAACAAAGGCAGAGCACAAGGAATTGTTTCTAGAAAACTAACGCAAATACACGAGAGAGAGAAAAGAAAATGGCACAAACCAGCCGAACCATGCAACATACGTCAACAAAGAATCTGAAATTGAGGTAAACAGACAGATGTGACTTACAGCGACTCTATCCTCTGGTGGGTCTAGAGGGGGACCATCTGTTGACACAGGAAAGAGACAGTGAGAGAGAGGAAGAAATACAGCCACACACAAGAAGGAATGACCAGGCACACAATGAGAACAGAATTTGACTGGTTTTCACATAATGAGTTAATAGGTACTGTATATAGGTAGGTAGATAATATTTCGTGTGCGTTCATAGCCAGGCAGGTGTTCTGACTACCTATGTGTGAATTGTGCTACCTTGAAATACTGCGCATGCGCACAGCACATTTATGGGATATTGGAAATGGGAACACTGACCGAACACGTAATGTAGCATTTTTTGATAGGGCAGCGTTACTAGCATTTTTCATTAGTGCATGCATGTGTGTGTGTGTGCCCACGGAGCATTTGTTTTGGTCGGATATCCCGGTGTGCTTCGTGTGACATCTAGTGGCAGAAAGTCATACAGAGCCACTTGTGTGTGGTAAATGTGGCTGGTAATATCACTATGCAGTCTTGGCCCACTTACTAAAAATTGCATTGACCTGTCTCTCAACTGCGCTTGCCCAGCGTACCTGACTGGTCATGTACATAAGCGCTTCCAGGCATGTTAATATGTACAGAAATACATGCTTATTCTGAGCTAAAACACTACCCTGGATGGAGATCATTTTAGTTTTAAAATCCTATACAATAATATAGTCCATATGGTGATATGCACAGTACTACTGTAACATTAGGTGTTTGGTTTGAGGCATACTGTATATGGTCGGATGTGAATGACAAATAAATACATAACACTACCTGTTGTCGGGTCTGAAGGAGAGCAAGGAGGAGAAATAAGAGAAACAAAAACCCATTAAACTTCACACAAAATATTTTTTCCTGTTGAATTACTTTTTTCTGTATTTGACTGCTTTTTATGAATGCTAATATTTCATTAGTAATGCAGCGATGAGTAGAAGAGGGATGAGATGAGACACAGGGAAAAGGTCAGTCCAAATTCACAGTTCAATTTTATAGTTCCCAAAACCGTGAGCTTTAATTTAAACTTTTTAATTAAATTTCCAGAAGCTTGGCTGAGCTATAGGAGACTCTCAAACGTGATTTGGATCTCACTGCGAGACGCAAACTGGGAGAATAACCAGAATAAATTCAAGAAGTCGTTCTGTCAATTAAAGCATACGCACCATAATATAGTGGATCAGTCGCCGTCCCTGCAAGGATGAAGAAATAAATAAATGAAGTGTTAAACATGAATTCTTATTCACACTAACCATAAAACCGAATGCATAAAGCGGGTGTAGTCGTCCGCATAGCCTCATACCCTCACCCCACGGTTCATGCATGAAGTGAGCCTCCACCGACTTGCGGCTTTGCCCATACACGTTGGTGGCCACCAGTGTATAGAGGCCGTTGTTGAGGTGCGTGGGGTTGTCCAGCTGTAGACAGCCGTGGTATTCCCTCTCGGTGACATCGTGGATCATGGTCATGATGTAATTGTCCTCAGACACATTCTTGCCGTCCTGTAACCATTTCAGCTTGGGCTGTGGGTTGCCTGGAACATTGGCACAATAGGAACAGTGTATAGGAACAGTGTAAGAACCAAGTAGGAACAGTGGAACCACAAAACAATGAAGGAACAATGTAGGAACAGTGGAACAACAAGAACAATGAAGGAACAATGTAGGAACAACGGAACCACACAACAATGAAGGAACAATGTAGGA
>JAODUK010007631.1:0-31399 GCA_027564635.1 Typhlichthys eigenmanni | reverse complement strand
TTCCTGCGACTCTCACAGATGACGGATATTTCTAATCGTATTGTCAGAGCATTTAATTTTGTCATTGCTATCGGGGTATAAAGAGAATTTCAAGAAATAATACTAAATGTGCTTCTGAAGCAAATGACATACTCATCCTTTAATGGTAATGTTAATGGGGGTCCCCCTCTCAGCCCCTACCCTCACTCAGCTCCTTGGCACATTTTCTCAAAGTTGTAGTGGGTGGAGTCAGGCTCAGAGCTGGGGTGTAGTTACACTTTAATGTCTCAACTCAAGGCTTTTTGATATGATTAAAAAGTAATTTTCAAGATGTTTGTTTGGCTGGTTGGCTTCAGATGTTGTGCCTATAGACAGAATAATTTATTTCTAAAAATAAACAGCTGGCTGTATCTCAATAATTTTGCCAACTGCCTGCAAGTCATCATATATCCAGTCCTCTATGGTATGGATCAGCATTAAGGTAGTATTAGTTGGTGAGAAAATTGTTGTGCATTACAGGTGCAACGAAACAATGTCACTAACAGCTCAGCATTTTGACGAGGTTTTGAAGACTGCATTGCTGTCATACAGTATTGCTGCAAGGGTGAGTTTACAAAAGTGGTTATTTAAGAGGAAACGATGATTGTTGTAAAGTAGCTGGTACATTTTAGGACACAAGTAAAATGCATCATTGTATTCTTACTCCTCAATAAACAAACCCCCACAAACACAGGCCACAAGTTGCAGAGCCAACAAAGTTCCTCTTCAGTTTGTGGCATGTGCAACACATTAGCAGGGCTGTGAGACTATAAAGAGAAAAGACGGTTAAATCTCTATTCATCCCCTGACAAAAGAAAATAACCTTGCTTTATGGGCTGTGCCACAATGCAGAAAATTAGCTCCTGAAAAAGACATTAGCCACTTGCTTGCTTTAAAGGGTGACATGCACTCTTGTGAGCAGTGCTGTGCACTTTTCGATGTCAAACGCTGAAACACAGAGGGAAGAGGCTGGGGTGACTATAATTACAGCACAGTGTAGTCTGTGGGTGCAGTGTGGACTCATTCATGCCACAACTTAGTAAATATGTGTTTGCATTAAAATGTTTAAATAATAGTTAAAGTAAAATAACATTTAGCATGTTTCTGCAATTTAGTGTATTTTTTTTAATTAGGGCCTTATAGAAAATACACTAGCTAATGTGGCTGGTTAGAGCTATATCAAGAGTTCAAGACTGTCGCCTGACCTACAGTATTTTACTTATTAATCTCCATGACAATCCTGGCGAAAGGGGTAAAACAGACCATTCATTATGTTATATTATTTAAAAATGTTCATACACAATTTGCATGCAAACCCTTAACCTGATAATGTTGTTATCTTGACAGATTTATATGTATTGTGCCTGTGACACGTTTACAAACATCCACAACTTTTAAATTAGCTTTCTTATTGATAAATAAAAAATGTGGTTGACTTCACAGTTCAGAGATACAAAATAGCTATCTAGCTGCGGATTGTCATGGAGTGTCATATTCAGTACCTACTGTAGGTAAAGCAATTTGTGCAGCGTTATCTTCACGAGTGCTTTGTTGATACCATATTTATTCCCTTCCCTTCTACAGGAAACAATGGAATACATGTGACTACTACCTTTAAAGCCTTTCGCTTTCACAGATCACTGCTCATTAATTGGTAATGAGCAGTAGAGGAATACGCAGAGACATCACAGACAAATAATTAGAGAGGAGCTCACAGAGGCAGGGCAGGTTGAAGTGCACTAGATAATTAGCTCTGTCACGTGCAAATGAAAATGGAAATTAATTGTACGGGTAGCTATACGCTTGCCCGCGTTGTAAGTTACCCCACAATGCAAAATAACAAACAATACACTACAAACAAATGTCTTAAAGAGTAAGTAGCAAATTGTTCCTTGCAGGTGCTATGAGACAATTCTGACGTTGCAGAGTGCGTCTTAGTGTGTAATAAAGGATTGGAGCAGAAAACTAATCTTCCCTGGAATTAACTCTGCCGTAGAATTAGATGTGAGACATATTAAAGGCACACACCCTGACAATAACACATTTTCCGCAACTCTGCCTAATATTTATGTTTAAAATTAAAGTGCGCGCGGTGGTTGTTGGTTGTTGGAGTAGAGAACCGATATGAGCGCTGTGGGTGTATGGGGATGGAGGAATAGAGGGCAGTGTCAGACACTGCAACACATACCAAAACAACACCATTTTTGTAACGCTTGTTTCAACTAAGGGGAAAGAGTGTATCTTTAGAGCAGCAATCCTTTTATCATACGACGCAGCTTTAAATGACATCAAGCTATGCGCAGGTAGAAAACCTTGTTTGTCAAACAGCAGTAGTTTGCATGCCCTAGATCACAGGCAGAACTAGATAGACCTCCCCTGTTGGCCAATGTGCTGTCTTGTACTGTATATGTGGGTTTTACAGTGAATTTTAATGATTGTAGCATAGAGAAACAGTATTGTTTTTCCATGCAAAAGCCATATTATCATATTCGTTAAGATGATTTCTGAATTAAAGCCTCCATCTACGGCGCAGGACAAGACAGAAGAATATATCCTGTCTTTCATGTCTTTTTCCTCCCAGATCTGGGAGAGATCATAAACATCAGTATAGTGTGTTAGTTGTCACCCCTGTCACCCTGGAGTGACAAGGTGATCTTCATTTCCCTGCTCACTGTAGCAAATCTCATCTCATCACACCTTCCCAGGTAGCTTCCTTAAAGCAGTCCCTGGTGTCAGATGGGCTCTGCTCAACTGATAGAGGACATGCTAACAAGAGTATATGGTACTGTAATGCACCGAGCACACCCAGGGACATGTAGTAACAAGGGACCCGGGTAAACTTAAGATAAACTTTGCCTCCAACGCGACAGCCTTCTGTTTAACCACACACTTCAGGAGATACAGTCAGACCGAGGGACTTGCCAAGGTAATGCGTTTGCATAGAAAGACATCACTAGACGCTGGCTTACACGACACTCATCTGAACTCATGAATACTCATGTGAAGAGTCTTTGGTGATGGAGCAGCAAGTCTTTATTAAAAATATTAATTGGACAGATGCGGAACAGTCCGAACTATAATCAGCCTTTTGGGAATCTCCCCAATGTAGTTAGGGAAGGAAACATGTCTACTCCGTTATGGCATTGCAGAACAGTGATGTCATTACTGTATATAAAACTATATTAATGTTTCACTCGTGGTTTGAGCAGCACGAATCACCATGCCGATTTGTCAATGATCAAAGATATTCTTTTGTTCTGCTCTGGAGCTGTGAGCTGTTTTTCCTCTGTATTTTTCTTTGCTTACGAGAAGATTTGGATGTGAGGTATCAAAAGATGGAAGAAACAATACAGGATTACAAAAATAATAACAAACGTGAGAGGACAAGCTGGGATTTATGGTTTGCAGCACTTTGCAGTGCCATAAATCACATTTGAATGCAACAAGATTAATAATTTTTCAATTCTTTTTTGCAATATCCAGCACAATCTCTTCAATATTGTGTTGAATGGTATTTACCTAACTAGACCTATATTACACTTTCCCAAAATGTAATTGAAACCGGGTTTACATTGATCTTTCAATTGATAAACAAATTAATTCCTAAATTGTTGTGCCTATAATTGCAATATTTACTCTCCCTAACACTGCCATAGGAATTAGTTTACTTTTTGGTCAGAGATAACAATGGGGTTAATATTCTAGCTGTGTTGATGTCTGCATGACCTTGGCTTTGTTGACGACAAGTGGAACATTAGAATGTCCAATTAGCTTGCCAGCATATTTTATAAAGATGAAAGTGACTACTAGTCAGTGGGCAGATCATGAATATACAAATATCTTTCAGTCAGAGAAGGAAGAAGGCTTACTGTAATGCATACCATGATCGTGTTATAAGGTCATTCTGTTTGGTATCATGATAAGATTTTTTCCTGTCACAATAATATACTGTGAAAGTAGCAAAATGTGTCACCTGCCAAGAACTTGTTAACTGCATATGTTCATGTTTGTGTGTTTACTGTAATGGTGTAAATATGTGTGTGCATACTGTATTATGTACTGCAGGCCTATACTGTATGTGTAAGTATATAATATGTCTTAGATCCTTATTTTTAAAGCTGCAAATGTTAATGTGAATAACAGCCATCAAAGATATCTTATCAAATAAATGAATATTTAAAGATACTCTGTGAATGCGTTATGGTGCTCCCAGACCGTGCTTTAAACATGTCTACAAACGTATGAGGGGAAGAGGGTAGATAGATAGATAGATAGATAGATAGATAGATAGATAGATAGATAGATAGATAGATAGATAGGAAATATCAAATCAAAATATGACATAAATAAATAAATAAGTAAGTAAGTAAGTAAAAAAGCATAGTTTCATCCTGCCACACTTCTTGATTTTGTTCCCAGGACGAAACAACAATCCAAGTTTTAACCCGGCCCAACCCTGTTAAGATTCAGAGATTTAAGCTCTTATTTAAAACTGGAATTCATACAGGCACAAAATAGTTCTTGAACCGATTCAATTTAATTCAATTCGATTCAATCTTCTTTACATACAGTAAGACTGCATTGTCTCATGATGGAACAACTCATATTGAGGGTCACTTACAAGTTTACAATTTGAATGACCTGAATGAGAACACACTGTTCAAAAGTAGCTTGGATTTTGTTTCCTTTCAGACCAATGATTTTCATAGCATTTTGAACCAGGCGTCGTCGCTGTGTAGCAGAAGTGGGGCAGAGAAGGGTGCAAACCGATGACAGCTGTAGGAGAGAGGATTAGAGAGCAGAGTGGAGTGGAAAAGGGAATGCCAGCCGCTCAGGGGAAGAGGTGTGTAAAAGCAAACCCTCATGCGCATACCTGAGGTGCGTTCAGAATTGGCGAACATATTTGAACAGCAGTTGCTTTGTGCTCATCGCGTACATTTGCGAACAAAAGCAAACGGTCTGAGGTGGTAGTTCTGGTGAACACACGTTGAAGTTGGATGAAAGGTGACAGTTTAAATCTAATTTACACAAATCGTTCAAACTCATTTTTAAACAGGGCATACTATTTGGGCTCTGTGGCACTATAATGCTATTATTTAAAGAGTGAGTAAAGTTGGCTAAAGAGTACACGTTGAAAATTACATTGACATTACACACTTGCTGTTTTTGCTTTTTGAAATTGCTTCACCCAATTTCTCCCGTGTGTGGATTGGAGACATGGACCCACGTGGCCACAGCAACAAGCCACTCAGTGCTGATTGTGTATACGTGCAGCTGGGAGACATCTCCAATCTGTGCTGCTCATAAGTCAACACAGCGTACAGGCAGGAGACAGACTCTGTGTTCTCCTAGTGAGAACATATATCTTTACTAATTCAACAAACCTGCCTGAAATTGGAATGTTTGAACAATGCTGCTTACAAGTATTCATTGCACAACAAAGTAAGAAAAGGCTCAGTGATATTTACAACACTCTTGGATACGAGACTTATAACCAGAGTAATGAAGCAGACACTGGAACTTACCCCACCAAATAGGCTGACCGTACCCAGAATTTTTAACTGCCCTCACGCCTTTCATGGCTGTTCCTCTAAGTCTGCCTGCTCAGTTGCATAGATAAGAAGGGAAAGCCTGTTTTGAGCCTCAGCACAAAACAGCCCTAATGGTCTTAGATCGTGTTCCCTCTCTGACACACCATTAAGTGCTAAATGTTAGGAATTGCATTACTGCAGCTTCTAAGATTAAGAGTGATAAGGTAAAGCTGTTATTCCTATCCTCGGAGCTCACCAGTGCAGGCCAAAGCTTTCTGCTGGTAAATAATTCACATAGCTAAATCATCAGCTGACAAAGATAAAGGCCCTCCAACCACTTCTTAGGTCTGTTGATTTTTGTTTTCTTTGTATGTTGGACGGAGGAGTGTCATGCTTATATCACTGTAAAAAAAGATTTGTGAGAACCACAAATTAAGTTTGAAAAGAAAATAGAAAAGCCTGGAAAAAAATCAAGGCTAGGGAATGGTAGCAAAGGTTAATGAAACGTCAGTTCACTGAGTTGCGGCGGTGCGGTCAACCTTTACTGCTTTTTCTTGCTGCAGTTTGACTGCTCTAATATCTCATAGAAATATATTCAATATGTTACAGTTATCAATATTTACACCAATAATATAGGTGTAAAAATTACATGAACCGTGAATCATTTCTGTATAAAAAAAACAGGAAGAAATAACAGACATTAGCAGTTTAGACACAGAATCTTACAATTAGATTTTTTTTGTCAGATATATTATATATATTTAAGTGTGTATGTGGCATGTTAGCAGTGGCACAGCTCTATTGCATCTATAGGTCAGTATACAGAGAAATTTTGCTTTTTGACCTTTTAATTTAGCCAGGGTTGGGAAGTAATGTTTTACAAAAATACAGTAACTGTAAATGAAAATAGTGGAATCAGATTACAGATGAGACAACAATCAAATTAAAAAGGGAGGTTTGCAGGATACAAATTAATAAAACAAATGTATGTTCTCTTATTAACCTTTCATTTATGTCAATCAAAAATTGGAATGAAGTTTTACTTTAATATGATATCCTGAGCAATTTAAACGGTCACAAAAATATAAAGATTTGGCGTGCCAACGCAGTGAATTGCTTTGGATGGCATTTCAAAGAACAATGTATTAGGTGAAGTAATCTAAAAGTAATGGAAAGTAAACAGATTATGTTACTATATTTAGATAATCCAAAAATTATGTTAACGATGATCATTTTAGTCTTGTACCTAGTAACTATTACAAATTACATTTAAGAAAGAAACCCTGAACATGGCTAGGATGGATAAATACATATTTTTGATTATTTCCAAATCTTGTCTGTCCCGATACAGATGTGTGGAAAAAATAAGAATGTTTTGTCTGATTTCGCAGTGCAGCAAATTATAGCAACATGGTTAAGATGAAAAAAAGCATGAAAAGTTGTGGTCCATCATATTCAATAAATTAGGTTTATACTGTAAATAAGTTATAAGATACAGATATTTCAACGTTGCATTACCTGACATAGCCCACATATAGTATTACAGTACATGTAAAAATTGCCTTCTAGGCTTTTGGTCCAATGACAAAAACGACACAATATATAGGACAAATCGCAATGTTATTCTAAGAAATGGTTTGTTTATTGTTTGCAATTACCGATCTCCTAAAATATGATCTGATCCTCCCATAAATCAGTTAGATTCTAAAGAAAAATCAGAGACCAGTCAACAATCTGTTTATTTTCCATTGAAATGTTCACCTTCATCAGTTGCTTTCCTTCAGAGTGCTCTTATGCTGAAAGCAATGGTCAGCTCTGATTAAATGCAAATCTTGAGGTCCTAAATATCGGAATGCAAGGGTTTAGCAAGCCAAGCCATGCAAATACAGGAGTTCAAACATATCAAGAAATATATGGTAGATTTACAAACAAATGTACCTAAAACTATACATTTCCCTCCCTCAGTGATCTGTTGCAGTGATACTGCCGATATATTCCTCACATGTAGTTTGAATTACCTGTGTATCTGCTGCATAGAAATAGGCGTTTATCTTAAACTGAATATGTTTACATAAAGCTACAGGTTTGCGAGGTAGATCTGAAAGGGCTGCATATCTCAAGCGGCTCTCAGACAATTCCTCGTGCAGGTTCAATGTGTACAGTACAGTAACAGTAAATGTATCTACTCTAAAAGTAATCCCCTCACATGTGATTGTTTTGCATATTGTAGTGCATACTATTACCAGACAAAGTACAGCATTAAAGCAATAAAGGAAAGCATAAAGCAATCTGATATAGGAGGTTAGGGGAGATCAATGCCACATGATCATATTAGTTATCTCATTCTCCATATATCAATTTGTCATGCACTTTGTTGACCGTACTGCTCCCAGTTTTCCTTAGGTTTCTCTCATCATTTTTGGATTTGTGAGAGAGGTCACTCCAGACTTTACCAGTGGAAAATCAAACATCTTTAAAATGATCTGGATGGCTCTGACAGGACCAGTAGGAATCCGTGCAGAACTGTAATCCCTCTCTCACACACAAGCAGATTATCTGTGTTGATCGTCAAACATGGCTGCTCCGAATCTAGTGAGTCAGCACTCTGACTTTCAAAGTCAAGTAAGAAAAAAGTTAGAATAAAAAACAAACCAAAAGTGGAATAATTTGTATTATAAAAAAGTTATAAACTTAAGATAAGGGTTAAACTTTAATTTACCAGTTGAAGTGCATGTTATTTCTGAATGACAACAAATTATCTTTTCAAAAGCACCTGGTTGAAGCTCACAGTAAACATATCAACCAATGCCATGTTTAAATTGAGTGTATGTACTATATCTGTCAAAATACACACCGTGGTCAGAGAGGACAACTGTGCAGTGTGAGATATATGTATTGTGTCTGTTTCACAATTCCCAAGTAATTAATAAAAGGGCAAACATGTGGAGCTCATTAATCCATATTATTTCGGACAATAAACTCGATTGTCAGTTAATTCAGTTACTATAGTAGTGTTTTGTATAAATTGAATACACCCACATTATTGAGTCAGGAGTACGCAGAAGAAGCAGGGAAAACAGGAATGCTAAGGAGACTTATATTTTCAGTCAATGAAAAGGTGGATGTCTCTGCTGGTGTGGATAAAACGGTGTGGACCCTGATTTAACCTTTGACTTGGCTTTGGCCCCTGAGTTTAATTTGCTCTGTAAGATTCAGCGAGATGAAAAGAAAATGGGTCAAACATTTACTGGTATAAAGAACATTATTGTTTTACACATTGTTGGCTGTCTCATTGTATGAGGCTGCACCTATCATGCATAATAATGAGTTATTATAGCTCATGCCCTTCATACAGTGTATATATGTATATGTATACTGTATGTATGTATATATGTATGTATATACATATGTATATACTGTATACAGTATATATGCAGTATATATATGTATACATGTATATACTGTATATACAGTATATATGCAGTAAATATATATATACAGTATATATACTATATATACTCTATATGTATATACTGCATATATACTGTATAGCCTCCTATAGCCTCATATATATATATATATATGAGGCTGTAGGAGGCTGATCCATATTTTAAGGGGACTAATAGTCTCCCTGAAATAGGTCTGGCACCATCCTCAAGGTTTACCTAAACCCCATTCTAGATAAGTTTAGGCAGGTTGACTTGTTTAGGCTATACAGTAGCAATACAATGTACTGCACAATACCCACATGTTCAGGTTTGTGGTTATTGTTGTGCAAGGCTACAGGTAAGCTGCAGATAATGATGGTGTACTGTATCTTTGGGTGAGTGTCTCAATGAGCTTTTTAAAGTGGTTGGTACTTTTATTTACGGTTCTGAGCTGATAGAGTATGAGGATCCTGAGTGCTGTTCCTGAGTACAACTTGTTCAACTAATGCTCATAGATCGTCCTCACTGAAAACTCATAATACCTGCTAATTGAAACAATTTTCTGCTATCCATAAATCAACCTCACATAAATATTAAATTAGCTAAATACTGTAATTGGCTATTTTTATAAGAAAGTACCTGAAACAATGGGATAAACATCTTTCAGAATTATATGTTTTTCTTGTTTGAGAAGACTTGTGTTGTGTGTTTTCTGCTGCTCTGGGATACTCACTTGAAAACAAAAAATGATTGGAAGAAAACAAAGATAAATTCCAGCAGATAAAACAGAATACATTACAACTACAGTATATATATTACATTTATTACATTTTTAGAGGTTGCTTGAGATTGCTTGTAAACTCAACACATTCTCACTCCCAACTCGTCAAAAACTGCAGCTTGGTCAAGGACCTTTCTCGTCACTTTTTGAAGCGTTAGAAAGCCTTTGGCGTCGTAGGATGAAGACTTCGATCATTGACTGTTACGGCAAGACTACAGAGTAACCACCACCGGTTTATTTTTAGCTATATGGGCATACAATTTCATTGCAAATAGTAGCTCCTGGTTGTAGATAAATCATCAATATACAATCGTGACATGTTAAAATATAATTACTTGAAATCACAAAATTTCAAATTTAATATAATTTTATATTTCGGCTGTGTGTAGCCTATGATTTCAAGTTATTACATTTTAACATGTCACGATTGTATATTGATTATTTGGGAGTGATAATCCTCATACCAGCCGCTTTACACTCTGCTGCGAACTGATCCAGTGAGTGCTGGCCACCGAACCGCAACCCCTCCCCACCACGACTACGCCTCGTTATCCTGTCCATGAATATCAGAAACAGGATTGGTGGAGACCAACCCCCCACCTGAAACGAGTCCGACTTACTGCCGAGAATCCGTACACAGCTCTCACTTTGGACATAGAGGGATTGGATTGCCCTTAAAAGGGACCCCCTCACCCCATACTCCTGCAGCACCTCCCACAGTATCTCCTACCTGATAGTATTTGGCCATATGTTGGCCTATGCAATTAATCCAGAATACGAAATATTATTCTAAAATTATAACTATCTGGGGAATGTAGTAATCTTGGACGGAGAACTGGAAGATTGTTTATATCATACAGGTTGAGGAATTTACCTGCTGCCACCTGAGGAATACTATATTGAAGAAGGTTTGTTTTTGGGTGTCCAATAAATACAATCTTACATTGAGGACCTGTTTTAAAATGACAAATGGACTGTATTTATATAGAGTTTTTTTATAACCACGCAAAGAGACTGTACAAAGGATTGCCTCACATTCACCCATTCACTCACACATCCATATACATTACATTAATGGTGTCAGCCATGTCATCCGACCACCAATAGCATTTAAGCTTAGGTGTCTTGCTCAAGGACACTTCGACACTCAGCCAGGCAGCGGGGTTTGAACCGGGGACTGTTTGATCACTTCCACTCTGCCCACTGCACCACTGTCGTCGCTAAGGTGCGCTTAGTGTCAGCAACTAATGTAATATATTGCTCAGAAATTGGGTTTCCAAGTGATTTACTTGGAAACCCCTCCTAATGGTTGTTTTTGAATTGTTGACCCACTTGTACTCACAATGTTATGTACGTTTTTTGAGAATCTTTTATTATATTATACCATTTATTTAAAATAAATTATTGGTATCCAGTGAGGAAGTGACCCTCTGCTCTTCATTTGTTGAAACAAAATAGATGTAAGCATTATTTTGGTCATGCTGAGATTAATAATTCATGTTTTATAAAAAACAGTTCACCCCAATTTACACCACGCTGACATTTTGCTCCAAGCTTGTCTGTCTTAGATGTGTAATACTCCACATCAGGCAGCAGTCATAACTTTTATGAATATGAAGAAAAGACCACCAAGATGTCAGATTGTCAATGCTCCAGTGTGACATGGGTGGCTAAACAGCAGATTACCCCGGATATTAGCCCCGAGCGACAGGGCAGCAAGGGGTTGACGTCCATGATGGAGGACTTGTCATGACTGGGAGGGTTCATAATGATGTCCTGTACAATAGACTGTTGTCAGCCAATGAGCCACGGCTTGTCAGCGGCGTACATTATGTGCAGGTGATATGACTGCAATGTGTTCCTGTCATGAAAAAGACATAAGGCCTTAATATTTAATAGCATTAATAATCTTCTCAAAAGTCACATTTCTGAGACACATTTGACAAGTGGTGTTTTCACGATTGTCTATTGTGCCTGTCAATCCACTTGAAGGAGTTATCATTGTATATGTATACCAAACAGAAAAGGACAGTCTTAATAATTTTACTCCAAGCTTGTCTATCTTGCCTTTTTTTCTAATACTCCTGAGGTGGATAGCTCTGTGTTGTTTTGTAACTCTTCTCTGACATTATCACAAAGCGGCAAATTGAAAGCCTCTCTAGAGATAGGGATGACATTCAAATTTCTTGCCCGGCCTTATTCCTTATGACCAGTCTAAATGGTCTTCCTCCACCTTGTGGGCAACTGTTCTATCAAGTGCCACCTAATCATGTCTCCTGAGAGTGCACATCTTCAAAGGGCCAGACTATTTCATTTTTACTAATGTCACCCAGTCAAACCAAGTTTTACGTCTAATTGCTTTGCCGTTCAGTGACCACCAAAAGGACGTTGGTCAAAAAACGTAACAGTCATATTCTGGTCAAATGAGTGTCCTGCAGGCCAGGTTGATATTTTCTCTTGTACACTTTTGCCATAATGCTTCAGTAAAAATGGGAGGTAGTGACAGCAATTCAATAAATATCCACTTATGTTTTTTAAAGCGATATGATATTACCCTAAGGTGCCGTAGCATTCGAGAAAGCTATTGACTGTGTTTAAACGAAAGTGTTCACTTCCTCTACTTATGAGCTATAAAACTATATTCTATAACTTCCAAACATGGATGAAATTTCATTTTTGTTGAAAGAGTAGATGGGTTATGTTTCTGTATTATGTCAGTCAAATTAATGACCTAGTGTTTTTGTGTCCATTTTTAGCCTCTCCTTTGTCTTGATGCAAATCCCAAAGTGCATGCACTTATCTCATATGCTCAAATGAACGTGTCCATTTTTTTATGCAGAAAGGCAAACTTGCAATCCAAGCAGAGTTTGTTAGATTGCAGAGGAATTGCCGATATTCTACTTTGGGATTACTGGAGCGTATCCTTACCAGGCTAATAAGTGGGCTGGGACACTGTGTACCAATCAGTGACAGTTAGTCTGAAAGAATAAGGGACAGAGAACATTAGCAAATAAGAGGACTAAACCTTGACCTTTGGAGTTACAGAGAGGCTGTATTTGTCGGTCAGGGTGTTAATAAAACGTCCTATATTATTCTTGACGTCACAGTCAGTAAAAAGTGTAGGGCCCATTGACGTCCTATACCTGGCAACAGGTTTAACATTTTCACTTAAACACTTAAACGCTTAAATGCTTAAATATCTGTATTGCTGTCATAGGCATTTTCTCTCTCAGCAGCCAGTAAAGTGAAACACTTTGGCACTATCATCAAAGTGCACAAATTATATTATATTAAGATGTTATTTAGTATTTTTGTAAGGATTCCGACATATAGATTATTATTGTATATTGAGTGAATATGTGTGTGTGTGTGTGTGTGTGTGTATATGTGTGTATTTAAGGCAATGTTTGGGTAAAAGCAAGTCATAACTAAAGGACAAACTCAGACAAGAGGATTTTCATCATTATCATCCATATATCAAAGCAGACCAAATAAAGACAGGTTCAAGTTCATAGCGAGGGCCAATATGTTCTGTTCCTGAACACACTAAACACATAGCTTTTGGTAGGCTGTTTAAAGGAAGCCACCCATCCGTCTCTTCTAAATCCAGTTTATGTGATGAAATGTGCACCACCAGCAAATTCAACCTGCATTTATTGAAACATACAAACATTTCATATAGGGTCTCAAGGTGATAACATAATTTCATAAGTATTGATTCACCAAAGTAATTTTCACTCATTCAACTGTACATCAAAGGAGTGTGACATCACTGTTATATGTTTGAGCTAAGGTTATCCATCATGGGACCAGAAAAAGAATGGTGAAGAATGTCTATTGATATTTAAAGAAAGAAGTTTGAAGCAGGTTTCATGACACATTATCCTGTGATTCTTTATTTCTAGCAATTTTCATTCATTTTAGTGTCTTTCTTGACATAATTTTTTCATTTTGTCTCTGGACAATTTCTTGGTTGGATTCCATAATCCAGGGAGTCTTAAACAATTGTTCCTTCCACCTCTTCTCCCCAATATACCCTCCTTCCACACCAAACACAACAGCTCCTTCTAAGTCCACATAGTGCTCCTCCAACGGGACCATACCCTATTTCATATTTATATACCAGTGTTGAGTGAGGAGGTGGCGTACTTCAATACATGTTTGGATCTGGAGATTTCCCTGGCCTCTCGCAAAATTGCCGTCACCCTTTAAAGATTCAAGTCATGGTTCAGCAAGGTGCCTGCTGTCAATTTTATTTATAAACCTCCCTGGCCTAGTCTTTCATTTAGACAGCCCTGCCCAAATACACAGCCATACAAACCCTTGCTGTGTGCAATACCGACACCCCCCCTACAAGACATCCTCAATGCCAAAGGGTAAACATGGTATAGAACACACAACGCATGACTCGACAACAATGCGGCCTAACCCAATTCAGGGTGTTAAGCTGAATAGGTATAGTGCACATATTTCCCGCGGCGTGACAAGTGTGTATTGCTGTTGAGGGCCACATCTTGGAAATTACCTGCTGGTTTCCCTTTGCCAATTCTCTAGCACACATGCAGAACACACTGTAAGTGCTTGATGACTCCCCAGCTGTAAGTGTGGCGTTTCAGACAATAGGCTCTGATACTTACAAGCCACTGATGGCTCCCTGTGTGGGGAAGTGAGAGGAGAGAAGCCCCGTAAAACAGATGCCCTGGAGAACGCCAGAGGAGCTCTCTCACTTTGGATTCCAGTGACATAATGAGGACAGTTGCATCCATTTGTCATTAAGTTGCACATTCACTTTATACGAGGAGAGGAAGTGTGTCTGTGTTACAATACTAAAACAAAAACACACGAAAAACACAAAAGTAGCACCACATAAGATTTTATTTTGCACGACTCATTTGCATCTGCTTCATTTAATACAGTGTCTTCAAT
Source organism: Typhlichthys eigenmanni (assembly GCA_027564635.1). Classification (NCBI taxonomy): domain Eukaryota; kingdom Metazoa; phylum Chordata; class Actinopteri; order Percopsiformes; family Amblyopsidae; genus Typhlichthys; species Typhlichthys eigenmanni. The sequence goes on along the minus strand of JAODUK010007631.1, from coordinate 16,715 downwards.
TCACAATTCCCAGTTGCAAATCAATGTTTCCTGTACAAAATCTCAATAGTAGAGCTGTTTGGCGTTCATTCTTCATTGATCAAATGACTCGTGTTCAAAAAGTCTGTGTAATAAGAACAGCTCAGCAATAACAGGCTTGATTAGCATAACTTTAAATCTTTGTAACAACTTGAACTCTGCTTAATTTAACCAGCTGCTGTATCACACATTTATTATAAGAGCCTAGTCTATGAGATCTGTAAAGCAAAGTTTGATCAGCATATATATTGCTAAGCAAAATATAATGGATGGATGATGGTTTAGGAGAAAGAAATATTACAGTACATAATTTATAGTTTAATTAGCACATTACAGTATACGAAATAGAACAAATTGAATTGTGAAGTTGTAAGGTGTATAATCAAGAGAAGGCATGCCCTGAATCACTAACATTTTCGTTTTTGTGTGTAAGCCTTAAAACAATCTTGTCCTTAACAAGCTCAACTACATTCTGATTGATCGCTCAAGGATTACATTGAACAAGAGTAAGAGACTGCCACACACCAGTATACATTTGATTCATTTTATAGTGAGAGACAATGTGAGTATCACCAATTTCTAAATCTAGCCAACCATTCCTCTAGTTTGTCTGTGGACCATAGCTTGTACTTTCTTAGATAAAATAGCTGTGTCTTGGTTGAATGTATTTGCCCAGTGATGCTTTAATAGAATTTACTGCCTTTGCAGATGACTGCTCTCTGTAGCCTGGAGGAAGACAGTTAAAACTGTATTGTTTCTGAGAGTATCTCAGTTAGCTAGTGTTGCTGCTGAATAAAAGCATCATTGATAGGCTACTTGAGAAATGCAAAGGCAATAGCTTTAGAAGCTATAATCAGGAAAGGAAGACATTATTTAATGTACTACTCTAATAACATCATGTTTGTTTTCTGTACAATTCCCTCCCTATATACTGTATATATCAGAAATGTTTGTTTCTGAAAGCTCAATTTTCTAGGATGGCCAGAAAGTTCAGTCTCTCACCAAATGGTGAGCAGAGAAGATGAGACTAATCCAGAACTATTCTATCAAATGAAACTTTTCGCTCAAGCTATTTTTTCAGTGTCACATTTATTTATGTTTGATCCATGAGGTGAGCTTTTCCCTGCTGGCTTCATCCATCATCATAAAGTATAGCTATGGGCTTCCTGGTCATAATACAGTCAGTCTCTGGAGACAGACACCTCCCAGGAACATCTGTCAATCAAACACACAAAAGCTTTGCTGCATCACTTCAATTAATCCAATTGAAATTCATATATCATACAACTTATTAATTAATTGACAAGTCTAGCTAAGAAATTACTCTTAAATGTGGCATGGGGCATTAACGCTTTTCTAAACCAATCCAATGCCTTGTGAAGGCAGTGTTTATAATAGGGGCAGTTCATCTACAGTACACTGGCTTTCATGTCAACACAGAAGCCTACTACCAGCGACAAGCCTAAAGCTATCCTTCGCTTGCTCTCTAATAGCTCTCTAATAGTCCCCACAAAATAGATTAAAGATTAAAAATGATAAATGTTCCTTGTGTTTTGGTAAGAACACATTATATAACCCTCTACAAGGAATAACAAAACATCACCACACTAGATATCACTGAACTGGCAGGGAACTTGAAATGTATGCTACCAGTGGATGCACCATATACTTGTCGCTATACTCGCACAGCATATGCTAACAGATGATGCCATCATGACAAAAAGAATTAGGAGCTATACGTATATGAACACGAGTTACTACTTGAGCATCTGCACTCATGAAAAATCAACAACAGGACTGATGTAGTCAAAGTAATTTGGCAGTTTCTGTCATTGTTGCTCCATTGAGCAGTGTCATTAACCTCAAAATGCATCATGCAGCTAGCCACTAACTCTGCTTGGGTTATTGGGTTAAATACAAAAGACAATTTATCATTAAATATTCCATGAGATTTGTGAGAGACTAAATGATGAATAATAGATTTGTACATTAGGAACACATGGCATATTCTAATAAGAACAAACTATCAAAGGACACCTAAGCCGCTGACTCAGATGGAAACATTCCTTAAAACATCAGTGCACTGAAGCTGACAATAACATGCCATGAGAGAAACTGGTGCAGTGGATCACTAAAAGAGTCCCTGGAAGCAACGGAAGACAGGACAAATAACAGATTTTAGGATGCTTGCGGTCAGCAAAGGTCGAGCACTATCCATACAAAGGAAATGACAGCATTAATTGAGGTCATACCACTGAGACATACTCTCCTTTTGACACAATTTTCCTTGGAACAGTACTTGCCCACAGGAACCAAGAGAAATTGGAACAAATGAGCCCACCTTTCTTTGGAGATTTAACAATGAATTGGAAGGAAACTGAGATAATTTAACCAAATCAGACCAGTGTTTACACAGAGTATGTACCAATCCCTTCCTGCCAACAATAACAAGGAATAGTTGCCAAGCCACACACAAAAAAATATGTCATTAATCTGATGGTGTGTTCAACCCAATTACTCCCATTTTCTCCAAGGAGCAAAGAACAGTCTGGGACCCAAACTGTGGTTTCACATCCATAATTAGAAAAACAATTATTCAATTCCACGATAATCACGGCTACGGCACTCTAGCATGAGAAAAAAGCTGCAAAGTCAAACTGCTGTTAGTGTATTCCGTTATGCTGCTCTCTCTCACCTTCAAAGTTCATTTGGGGCTAATGAACAGAGTTCATAAGAGCTACCTGTTCCCCCAGGTTCAAGAATATATTTTGCTTGTTTATGTTAGCCATATGGTTAGAGCATCTTTTCATTTGGGACCTGTGAAAGGGTTACCTTCACACAACACCTCTAAGCACAACATTTATGTTTAGAGGCTGCATATTTCTTAACAGATGTGCAGAGGAACTTGATTACGACTTTCTGTGTGGGGTTTTATTGCTGTCACTATCAACATTAATTGCTGAAGGACATGGGAATACATCAAGAGCAAAGAAAGAATATTTTACATATAAAATAGGCTTCCAACTCTTACGCATTTGGCATGTGCCACATGCCTTTATGTCCTCTCTGAAGATACAGTAGATTGACTTCAATGCATATCACAGCTATTTTTGTAAATATTTGTCAATCTCACCCATTCTCACTGCAAGTCATAGCCTTAAAAGTTGGCAAATCTCCCCTTGACATCCTCACCTCAATACAAACATTAATTGTTGCTTTATTGGCATCTACGTATTTGGGTCTATGTGAGTTACTAGTACTAGTTAGTAGTTCATGTTATGACTGACTGACTGGTACATTGTTTTACGCTGGCTAAGCAGAATTTTAGATAATGGTAAGGAGCTGTCATTGACACATAAACTGTATGGAGGAACAGCTGTTTGCTTTTCATAGTCCAGTCGTACCAACGTGTGCCCAAGGCCTACATTTCTTACATGAAATATTAGACATTTTAAAAACAAATCTGAGCTCCTCCCCAGAGTGCATGACCAAATGTGGAAATAAAGGTTATTGTTTTTCAACTGCTTTCACATTTTGCATGTGCTCCAGCAAATGTTCCTATAGATGCTTATAAAAGGTATGCAACTAACAACCGGATGTGAACTCATATTTCCCTGATTAATAATTTACATTGGAGTAAATGTTCATGATCAACAAGGCAGTCTCCAAGCCCAAGAGAGTGCAAGGTTAATGGTGTGCATACTGTATATGAAGGGCTAGAATGCTAGAGGTGGTTTGACACGCAGTGTGTCTGCATAGACTGAAGAAGACAAAGCTTACAAATATACTTCATCACTTCATGAAGGTAAAATATATGTATAGGTGAAAAGGTAATTATTAATCATGATCGTTCTACAGTATACTACACTAATGCACAGTACACCTTTTGATCAACTGTAGTTGTGTCCATTATTTAATGAGATTGTGTTTGTGTTTGTTTGTTTATTTATAATACCACATAATATTTTTGAACCATTCCCTTGTTTACTCATTCACTAACCCTTGAATAATAGTAAACTGTTACAGTAAACACTCAAGCTACTGTTTAGGGTTTATTCATTTAAACACTGAAATCATAATTTTGCACCACTGACAGACACTTTACAGTATGTCTCATCAACGGTCTGTCTAATATAACTTTAGAGTAGTTAAATGTGTACATATGTATATCTATGTAGATGGGGTTAACTGTTTGCTTAAATAAAGTAAACATTTGTATGGCCATGCCATGTGCATTATATTTATAGCATTTAGCAGACATGTATCCAAAGTGAGTTAAAAGTATTTGTCAATTAACTGAATATGCCATTCACCAGTCATACCTTCCCGCCACTTGACAATTATTGCAGGAAACAGGCACGCACGAGTGGCGATGAAGTGGACAACAATGCTTTGTGCTATTGATACTGTAATCAAATGTAGTGTATAGTTACAGTACATCTTCAGTTACATTGAGCACACAATAGTGTATAAATTCTACAGTTAGAATTCTGACACTAAAATAAAATTGTGTCTAAAATGTACCAAGCATGACAACATTGTGCAATCCAGAGCAAGAAACATCGTTCCACTATTCCACAATGATCTGAAATAGAACATATCATCAATATGCAGTATTGCAGCATTGATGGGATCCTTCTGTCACACACAACAAAGATAGTCTTCACAACTTAGTGCAAGATGGATTTTGATGCCTGATTCTAACCCTATGTCCCTAGACTTCCAGCATGAAATGTGTGTATTCATAGATCCTGCTGTTTTCTAGGGTGAAAGTGTAGACAATATGATGGGGTTGGAATATTTTAATTTTTTGGTGGAAAAAAAAAAACACAAATTAAATATTATTCCATATCAGCTCATAATCACAATTGAATGCAACATTGTTGTCTGTATCACACAGATTAGTTAACATTCTCCTCCACATGGTTTCCAAGTATGTTCATTTTGCTAGACCTGTTTATTTTGGGTGTTGAAATAGCTTCACATTCTGATGATCAATATTTAGTAATGTAGTAAAGTATAGACTAGGCTATCTTAATTATTAGGATAATTGGTATTTCTACAACTAGGTGTACAACCAGTGTCATTTTGCACAATACTGCATGCATTTGTCTCAAGTCAACTTACATCCAATTCCAATAGTCCACTTGGCAGGATGGCCTCCGATATATTGATAGAAGTAAACCTTTCCCTGAAAGGTTCTCTGAGATTTCAGCATTTAGGCGTTCAATATTAACTGTTCTGTGCTGTAAAACATTAACAAGAGCATGTGCTTGAGCTTGAGGTGTGACTTCATGTTGTGTTTTCTGCTGAAAGCCAACACCACTCATGTAAAATAACTTCATTCATACGTTTCACAGATACTCCAAAGATATACCAGACTCGCGTTCGCATCCACAAATCACTGTCAAGAATATGGAAGGATGGCTCTACACACATCTTCATTTGAGCGGTGGTCTCCATACATGGCATTTTCCACAGGAACCCGAGTTGAGTGTTGCCTGTCAGAAGCCCCATGGTGCTTAGAGAGGGCTCATAGTCTTTTTAATTCTCAGCCAATCTTCTGTCCATCATGCCACTTCATCCTTACTTTGGAGCTCAGCTCAGGTCCACACACTGTCACTTTTTGACGTACCTTGCAGCCTACACCTCAACAATACCAGCAAATATTGTCAGATACCCGCCCCTGCCTCCCGTCTCAACTCATACTTCTCAAGTGTGAGTGTAGGAGCTACGTACTGTTTTTTTTTCTTCTAATATATTATTATTATTATTTTATTGGAACATACAAGCATGCATATACAGTATGTCTGATTGGGTTGCATTTGTGTAAAAATAATTATCATCATGTAGAACAACGTATTTATATTATACTATATACTGTATGGATTCAGATGAGTCAGGGTGAAAATGAGTAGGTGGATTCAAGCAAGCATTACCTACAGTAAAGGTAAAGAAGCATTTTTTTGAATGATTTAGGTTCTCAAGAGAATTCCATGAATAAAGGATTAGCTATACAAGCTGTGAGTCAAGCTCTGGTTCTTCCAATTGCTTTACATATTTTTACAGTCAGCTTAAAGTCAAAGCAGATTGTTACAAAGTTGGAAAAGTGGGAATGACTGTCCCTTTGTAAACACCATTTTAAACATGTTAGTCAATTGCTCAAGAGCATGAATGATTCATACTACATTACTCAGTTTATTTTATATTGATAGAGAGATTATGAGGACTAAAACGTTTTAGATATATCATTCATTGCTGATTATATCTTCCAAAAACAGACTAATACCAGTGATAAAATGCTTAATCCATCATACATTTATTTGGTTTAGCCCAAGATCTTCTCCACTGATAACATTTTGTGTGCATAAATAACCTGGATTAAAGGTGTCATCTCTCTTAATCATGTGAGATATTATGCGAATATTATGCTTTTAATAATCCTAAAAGCATCTTCCATTTGTAACTGTATAACTCATTCTTAAAGGAAGAGTAAGCGATTCTGAAGAAAGATTGTTGGTATTTGAACTCCTCTCCCTTCAGTGTCATAGGCTGCTCCCTCAAAAGCTCCTCCCCCAAAATTGGACACTGCAAAGGCTGGGATAATGTGTGATGCTGTCGGTATCACTTTGTTTGGGTTCCCACTTAAGGCCTTGATATACTTGCTTTTGTGCACGACGAACACGTACACAAGCAGCTGCATCGCGGAAGGCATTGTTCACATTATGTCCTGCGTAACCTGCGTGTATTTGGAGGATTTTAAATATATCAAGTAGGGGGCAGATCGGGGCCAAATCATCCTTGGTCGAAATAGAAATATTGTCCTCGACTATACCTCAGAACTGTTTTTCTTTGTTCAGAGACTGCTGTTGACCTGTCTGTCCGATCCCGATTTACTGACCCCACGTTTGTGTGGTGTATTGCATCATGCATAGGTGTAGCGTTTATTTCTGAGGACGCACACAAACTACGCTCCAAAGGAAAGCAGGATACACGCCCAATACAGTAGCCATTTTCCGTACTGGTAGACAAAAGCAAGTATATCGCAGACCCGCTTCACTGCATCCACCTTCACAGCAGCCTGCACCCCATAGTACCCTCTCCCCGTCAGACACCCATCTCACAGCAGCTGCCAACGGTCCAACCCGCCCTCCCTGACCAACCCCTCAACTTCCCCGCGCCCATACGGCACCCTCACATCAACGCCCCCCTTCCTAGACGCACACTTCGCCACCCTAGCCACCACACAACCACGCTACGCGGCCCCAAAATCAACGCCACCAATTCCGCAGTATACGCCGAAAAGTGATCAGTCAGACATCTAGCCAACCGCACCCCAAACTCTGGAACATACACCCCAGCGCCCACCCTGCCACTTACGGGATCCTTCGACCCATCAGTAAACACCCGTTAACAAGAAAAGTAATGACCACTCACAAACCTTTCCACACAACCACTCTCACAGCCCACCCTCCAACCTTTCCTATCTACAATCAACATTCTGCATCGGGAACAGCCACGGAGACACACACCCAAAATCCACTGCAGGCCCGACATCAATCCCACCCAGACCATATTCCACCACCTTCCTCCCAATTACCCACCCAAACACCCTTTTTTTAATTACTTTAAATGTAAGATTCTACGTTATCCATTGAGTACTTTTTCTGTTGAGTTTATTTTGTGGGGAAGGAGAACATGGTTTGATCAGCCATCCGGTATTCACAATGTGAGTATTGTGACCCAAGGGTGTGAGTTAAGATCATGGGGTCAAAATACAAATTCCTATTGTTTATATTTTTTTCTATTCTAATAACGCATAATCAAATTTTATACGTGCATACATTATTGTCAAAATACTATATATATTATATAACAATTAGATGATTTCTGGGTAACCAATGTGAATTCCTTACTGTTCGTACTGTAGGCCTACTTATTGTATGGCAAATCAGAATCAGTAAGCAGCAAAGGTCATTTAATATAGTGTATTACACTGGACATTACCTATTTTATGACTAGAAGCATTTACAATAGTACTGAATGGCTTTGGTTTGATTTTGAAGGAGATCAAACTCATGACACATGGCCAAAACAGGCACACATGAAAGGCTGAGACTACATCCACATTAATACTTAATAAGAAAACAAATGAGCGCTATGTGGAGTTATAGAGCTGAATAGAAAACAGAAACTGAACAAAAATAGCAAATGGTCACACTCAATTGGCATGTCCAGAGATTTAAATTATTAATTTAAGTATAATTTAACTGAAACACTCCTTACCTCAACATTGACTCCACCCAATGATGTTCACCATTTATTGATCCTTGTTGAATAGATTTGAAGTGTTCAACCACCATCTATTTTTTCCTCAGACATACTAACATGCTTAAAAGGCAGATGGCCATCTCTACTGGAATGTATTCCAGTTAGCATTCAAGGTACATGTATGTTTTGCTGCACTGCAGCATATTGTACAGTATTCATGATGCAAGATACTAACACTCGGTAATCAAAGGAGCCATGTAAATATGGTAGTCACAATGTCCCAAACCTCACAGCTGACATTATCTGAAAGCACTTTGGCAAATGAGCTGATTATATATATGAATATGGGGTATGTATATATGAGATTGTTGTTGTACACTGAACTGTATTATATTAGTAAGCACTGGGAAATACATTGCTCTCTAGTAATCTTGTTATTTTTTTGTTGAAAGCAAATTACAATGTTTAGATCACAGCTCCAGAACTCCCTGCTATCTATATTAATAGCAGAAATGTCTTAATAGTGCGGCGGTGCCACAGTGGGTAGCTGCCTCCTGGCTAAGTGTCCAAGACACCTAGCCTTCACTGCACCTTGCATGGCTGACACCACTATTGTCTATTGGTGTATGAGTGTGTGAATGGGACATTTTAACATGGGGTCTGTGGGGATACACTCACTTTTGGAGCAAACCTGAAGTCGCCATTCAAGAAACTGCAAATTTAGCACTTTCTCAAATTCATTGTTCAACACCGGAGGCTGCTGCTTGTTTATGTACGATGTTAGTCTGTGATAGACGATGATAGACAGATGGTTTATCCAATTACCTGCCAAGTATTTTTTGAAAATGCCTGCCCTTTTCCAAAGAGCTTCAATGGATGGCTTCCCAGACGGTTCTGTGTAACAAAGCCATCTGGCACATCAGGTTAGGTGACCCTACCAGGACAATTATAATTGTTCAGGCAAAATCAGGACAAACGGTGTCAACAAATCCTCATTTAATTAATGTAACCACTTTGTTACAGTAGTAGTGGCTTTTATTCAATGCTATTTATGTTTTGCTACTTTACTTTTTGAAAAAAAAAGAGAAAAAAAGGAGAGAAACATGTACTAGGTTGAAATATTGCCTAAGCAATGCAGTTTTCCACTTATCATTGGCCATAACAATTAAAGCAATGGTACACAAACCAGAGATTTCAATGTGAAATTTTATTTCTTCATATCATCTCACAGAGATAGTCTATATACTGTACAGACAGTATATATTAATACAATGGTATTATAAATACAAAAACAACAAAACAAATTAATTTCAGTATGCTACATGTGTTATACATAATATGGCAAAGGTTTTCATTAACACACTATCAATAAATTCTAATAAATAAATAAATACATATTTTAAGTAAGTATGAGTATACTTACTGTATGAATGCATTTGGCTACAGTACAGTATAATGGTTTAAGACACAATATGGAGGAAATGGAAGGCAATGGTAACAAACCAAAAAACCTTCAAGAGAGGTTTTGAAGGTATTGGTTGATTCCCCATTGGACATAATTATTCTATTATATTAACATTACAAGAATGACATACAGCCATTTTCAGCACTTAAATCAATATCATAATAGACAAACATAAAACAGGCTAATCCAGTTGTGTTCACGCCACCAAGAATTTGACATTAATGGCAGAGCAAAGCAATAACAGCATAATGTGCAAGCACAATAACATATGTATGCATCCACAAAAAGAAACAGAAACAATGGGATTGGATTAAAAACAATACAATTATATGGGCCCTATTGCACACCTGACGCAAAGTGGTACAAAGTGTCAACGCAAATGGCTTTTTTAGTTTCAGACCGACGCAGTTGTCATTTTCCTGTTTAAATGGCAAATGCACTTACTCCCATTTGAGTGCCGGTGGGTGTGCTGGTCTAAATATGAGGTGTGGTCTAGTGCACTGCTGGCGCATTGCTATCTTGAGGCAGTGATCATGCGATTGATCAAATACAACCTGGTCTAAAAACAATGGCGTTAGCAAGATAGTGCCGCCTATGGCCGGTGCACAACGTGCGTACACCCCGCTTGTTACACACACAGGGATGCGCAGAGGAGCACAAACAGATAAAGGATTAAAAAATATATTATTAGTGTCAACATATTTCAGAATCTCTTGGTTGCCAGTCTTAGCACGTGTTCACCAACCTACCAGCATAATGGCATTCCGCCAAGGTTCAAGCACGCCTGGAGTTTTAAAGGGAATGGGAAGTGACAATCGGATTGGTTTATTTTAAGTTATTTACGTTATTTACGCCCAAGAAACACACCCATGAATAATGAAGTCAGTACAACCATTTTGAACTATGCGCAATGACCGTTTCATCCACTGTTAAAATAGCTTAATTGAATTTGGACACGCCCTAAATGCAGTTTGCGCCTTGTACTTTAGACTGTGCGCTTATATCGTTAAATAGGGCCCTATTACTGCTAAGACCATAGCCCCACCCACAAGACTTCAGAGGAAGGTAGAGCATTTACTATAGAAAAAAGTACTTTGTGTATATATGTGTATATATTCTCCACTACAGTATATGGTGCACCTGTACACCTGATTGTTAATGCAAATATCTAATCAACCAATCATGTGGCTGAGATGCCATATAAAAAAGCATGCAGACATGGTCAAGATGTTCAGCTGTTGTTCAGAACAACAACCTTCTGGTGAGGAAATGGGATCTATAAGTGACTTTGACCGTCTGCGTGGTCTGAGTATCTCAGAAACTGCTGATCTCTTGGGATTTTCACACACCAGTCACTAGAATTTACAGAGAATGGCGTGAACAAAAAAGATAATATCCAGTGAGCAGCAGTTCTGGGGAATGAAAATGCCTTGTTAACGAGAGAGGTCAGAGGGGAATGACCAGAATGGTTCAAGCTGACGGGAAGGGGACAGTTACTTAAATAACCATGTGTTACAAGGGCAGAAGAGCATCTCTGACCATGTCTCTGAACAAGTAAAACCTTGAAGTTGATGGGCAGAGTACATTGTACCTCAAAGTGTGAATGTGTGCATATATTATGTGTGTGTTTATAATGTATGCAGTGTAAATAACATTAATTCATTCTTATACATGTGACATCTACACAACAAGCCATGCACATGTAATGACCTGGAATAATCTAGACAAACACATTTGAACACAGCCACACATGCTTTCCAAGAGGCCAGTCATTTTAGGAGTCCTATCCAAAATGTACAATCAGTTGGGAAAGTTTAGTATCAATAAGATCATACAATGTGAAGGAAAAACTTTAAAGGACCCATTCCATGAAAACCAAGTATTTCTAGTTGTTTTCGGAATTAGCAATGTTGATGTGACACGGAGCCTTTCAAAGTGGGCTGTTAGCTTCCTGGTCTGTATTGGCTAAAAAAGGGAGAGGGGCGGGGAAACAGGCGAATGAGAGAAAAGTCCATATATTGCGTAGATTACTGCAGTTTGTTGGTAACGCCCCTATGAGGATATGGCCAGCTACGTTCGGCTGCGGTTTCGTGCTATGTAACCCTTCATTCATTAATTAATACGTGCTTATGGGTCCATGGATGTTTAGCAGGCATGGGTGGCTTCGATGTTGTGCTATGATATAATTTAACTTTTATTCATGAAATAATGTGCTTAGTAGATACATGGCTGGTTATAAAAACATAACACCGTTCCTACACAGGGCTGTGTGACCAAGCTGCTGCTGTATTGTTGACACGAACAACAATGAACTACATTCTGCCGCCTGTATCCTTTACTTTAGTCTGGATGGTGAGGCGGAATTCATGCGCAATATTAACACATTGAAAACACTGCTGACATTAAAGCATATGTGATCCAAAACCCTTAAAACTATGTTCAAAATGTTGTTTGAGTAGCCTGCACCAATACTAGCAGTAAAGCAGTTGTAGCCTCGCGTTAACACAGCTACGTGGAAGTCGGGGCGGGGTGGGCAGTGACTTGTTAAATTTAAAGTAACAGTCACTGAAATCAGCCCGTTATTTAAAGAGTTGTTGTATGATGTGCTATTCCACATGAACTATGTGGTATTTTCACCTAAGCTTGTCAACTACATTGCATTGAGAAGTCAAGGAACTGTGTCAACAAGTGAAAATGAGCATGAAATGACTCCTTTAAGGAATCCTAAAGTTGTTAAAAGTTTAAGAGAGACATTTTTAAGGATAGTTCAATGGATTTGCATTGTTTTAGCAACCAAACCGCCAACTGTGTTTGTTTGAATACCGTATGTATCTAGTAAATATTGTATGTTGCCTATAATATCACTTATTATAATGTATTTCTTCTTTAACATTTCTTAGTATTAATATATAATACCATTTTAAAATTTAAACAAATATATACTGTACTGTAAACTAGCAATCTACATTTGATATGCCCACATCTTTTGTAAAATAAACATATGTAATTTTGTATTCAGTTTATATACTGTTGTAACATTATACTTGTGTTACAATACTGGATTTGCTTTACTTTCAGGTTGAACATTTACAAAATACAGGTATACTGTAGGCAGAGCAGCTCATTTCAACTGCAGTTATTTGTTTTTTCTAGTTTTGCACTGAGGCCTAATTCATGATTATTTTAAATTAAGATACAGTATAAAACAAAACAAGAAAAACAACTTCAATCTTGCTAAACACAATCATGTTAAAAACAAATTCTCTGAAAATGTCACAAAAGATTTGAATATACCTCAAAACAACCTATCCAGATTGACTACAATGGTCTGAAAACAGAGGGAGATGAAAACATATATTGTATACGGTGGCGATTTATAAGTCTACCCACTATGGTCATTTACTGTATGGGGGCTGGGAAAGTCAAATGCCACTAACGACTAGCCACAGCTAGTTTGTGGGGTCATTATTTTGTGGGTACTGTAGTAACAATGCTAGTCTTCACACAGTGCCTTGCAGTGACTGCTTTTACAAGCCATTGTTATACTCCCAGCTTCCCTGTCTATTTGCAGTTTGTTTCTAAAATCTCACTCTTGTGTTGTAAATCTGTGCTTTCTGTCTTTGCATTTATTTTCAGCCAGCTTGTCTGTTTGAAGTGCACTGGGCTTTCTCAGCCGACAGGCTACATATGTATACTGTACAGTATATGTATATGTATACAATATGTTCACAATTCAACCAGTGTTGTATACAATCCATTTTACAAACACATTCTCTAATAGAGAACTAAATCTAAAAGCTGTATAACCTACAAAAGCAACACTGTTGAAAGTAATAAAAACAAAATGTAAAACTTGCAATGATGATTACTGATGCGTCCTTTAGAATTAAGACCTGTAGGGAAAATCAACAAATTCAGTTTAAAATGTATTACTACTGACATATACATCTGCATTTAACTGAATGTCTTAGTGTAAAACAGCATTTATTGTTTCAAAATGATTTCATTAACAGTATTGTGTTGTTTTCAGTGGTTGTCAGCACTAACTGTTGTACAGCATGACTGCAGTCCAGAAGTTTAATTGTTCATCTTTTTCGTGTACATGTTCGTAACAATTCTGTCATTATCAATTATGACCCATTAATTTAATATTTGAATGACATATTTAATTGCATTTCATTTTCATTCATTACATTTTAATTTGTAATAATAAATACAGAACAAACTGAGTAGGGCCATTGCATTTCTCTGAGACCAAAGATTAACAGAGACACCAGCTGCCAACATGCCCTTTAGCATAACAGTAGCTTCCACTGGCTGCTACATGTTAGTTACAAATAAAAATAAAAATGTCAGTGACCGTTGCTAAATACTGTCTGGGGAGTAGGGCAACGCTGTCGTCCGTTCGTCAGTGCAACATTTACAGTGTCTGTTGTACAGTATCCAATATCTTTCTAACTTCCCCTCGTTTATCAGTATTACTTCCTTGTCTCATCCTCCGCCCTCTTTCTTTCACCTCGTTTGTCAATGGCACCACAGTTATTGGTCTTTTTAAAGAAACTTCGGACACTGCCGTGACATTTCGCAGTGGTACTGTAGCCTACCAGAGTGAAGGCTGAAGCCAGGTAGGAAAATAGGTCATGCATGTGAGATCAAAGGCAAAACTAGACAATAGCTAATTGATTTGCACTCTCCACCATCTGGGCAGGGGTGTGAATGACTTTACATTATAGAAGATATCCCTCAGTGTTCTAATCTGTTACAATATTCGCTCCTCTGCTGCAGTCTTCCCATACATAGTGACTTGACTAATAATGTAATAGAAGTGGTGTTATGGATGACACCGGGCTACTCTGCTCCAGTAGTATGTTACGTGTGTAGATCTTACTAGACATCTTTGGGATTCGGATGGGCCTGCTGCTTCTGCCATCTCCTCCGCCCGTCAGAGCTTTGATCTCGATTAGATAGTCCTCCACAGAAGGAATTTGCAGCTCCACACTGGTCTTATTGGTTTCCAGCACGCTTTCCCTCTCCTGCCAGTTTTGATGATACATAACCTGAAAGGAGAACTCATTTTGATTCTATAATTATTGGATTACTTTAAAGAGACAGTCCTCGATTTGTGTCCGGAATATAAGATTGTGGTAGAACCCCTCCCCGCCCCCACCTCCCCACACACACAGCACTCATAGGCTCACACCATTCTCTTTCCCCATGCCCTGTAGCCACAGACACAGTTGTGTTTCAAACATAAACAGTGAGCTGTTTCTGCAGACGCGTATACTGTATGTGTACTGTACAGCATGTATGTATGTATGTATGTACTGTACAGTATGTATGTATGTATGTATGTATGTATGTATGTATGTATGTATGTATGTACTGTACAGTATGTACGTACGTGTCTTCATGATTCAACAGACACATAGCATTTCAGAGGAAAACATCAACCATGGAGCAGTGTGTGCAATCAAATATGTCTGGACAAATCTGATTACACATCTCTACTCTCACTCTCTCCAGAGGGGGCTATGAATGCCAAATGCCAAATGAGATTGTGTGTAGTCCCAGTTGTTGAGCACGCGGGCATACAAGTATTTCATTATGAGTGTTCAAACATCCACCTCTACTCATACCATTTCAGCTTGATTAAAATACAGGATTAAAACGAGGGGTTTTCTCTCATAACAGCTCAAAGGAAATATACAGTACACTGTATATACACTGCATTGCATAAGCATTCTTTTAGCTTTACTACAATTACAGCTTTGCAATATTAATACACATTTATGTTCTGCATTGACTGCTGGTCTGCTCAACATGTCCAAAAATTCCAGTAGGTATAACAGAGAAAACAGGAGACCAACAGTGCAATTCAAGTTATTAAGTCTTGACATGTGTTCACTGTTCTGTATCCAGTATGCAAAGGATAAAATAGGACTCATTGCTGTACCACCTGGGAGAAGAACATTCCTCCTGTGCCATGATGCTTTCAATTTTATCACAGAGAGTAAAGCTTTGAATTTCTAAAGGCCAGACAGAGACGATCCGTACTGTGACATTAGAGTGTTGCGGCCTTTCTTTGCAGAAAGGGAGCCATTTATTGAGCTGAAATCTCCATATCCAGATTCTTTTATTACTATTCTACTGTTGCTTTAACAAGCCCACCTTGTATCCTGTCACTTCAGATTCATTTTCCATTGCCTTGACGTGTTCCCAATTTAGAAATATCTTGGAGTTGGTCAGGTTCCACTCAATGTTTCCTGGAGGCTGGCTTGGAGCTGTTAGATATGCAATTATGGAGCCACACACTTCAATTAAAAATGCACCAAATAAATACGCATTATTATCAGAAGTTCCCTGAATCATGTTGATAGTCAATTTTGATTTAATTATCCAATTGTAGGGTTTAATAGCACACACTCTCAATCTAAAAAAACATATTTGTGCAATTTAATTTGCATAATTAATTAATTTATATGCACATGCATGCTTTTCTAACATACACAAAAAGCATAAATGATAATGCAATCTGATATATAATAGTACAGCCTCATTTAGCACAGGTTTGCTTCTGTAGCCCATGTGTATGTAATGTAGACTCACGTGGTTTCTTTGTGGTGATGTTAAAGGCGAGGCTTGCGGGTCCAAGTCCAGCACTGTTTTGGGCCCTGACTGAGATCAGATAGATTGAGCTGCTCCTCAGGCCCGAGAGAAAAGCTGCAGTGTCCACAACTCTCACTGTCTCAGCTTCACTCTCCGGAGTGCCCTCTTCCCAATAAATAACCTAACAAAGACATGATGATTAGACAACATCCCCAGACATTTTCATCCTTAAAAGGTCCAACTTGTCACTTTAATGTCATACTTAAATATAAATAAATAAATATAGCTAGAATCAAGAGCGTGGTATCCCAAAAAGACCAAGAGAAGCTTATCCATGCTTTTATTTCTAGTAGGA
>JAODUK010007630.1:16063-49449 GCA_027564635.1 Typhlichthys eigenmanni | reverse complement strand
AGAACAACAAACGACATCACTAAGACACAACAAGACACTTGATACAGAACAACAAACGACATCACTAAGACACAACAAGACACTTGATACAGAACAACAAACGACATCACTAAGACACAACACATGACATGCAACGGCATTCAGAACAATAAACAACAATACAACATTATATGACACAACGCAATAAAGTGACAAAGAGGCATTACAACACATAAAACAACACATTTCAAGACAATACAGCACGATAGCACAACCAGACACAATACAACATAATGCAAAATGCACTAAATCATGTCCTCACACGCATGCATACAAAAAACAATAGGGTTAGTCACCTAATAATTACACATTGATTCTCTGCATCAATCATCATATTTCTGTACATATTATCAGTCAGAGCATAGATGTGTGGAGGATTCTCATACTGGGCCTAGAGACAAGCAGATGGGGAGACACAATTATTATGAAATGCTGGGAAATGTTAGAGACCAATAGATAATAAATTTAACTTTCACTTACAGCTCCTTGGTAGAGTTCAATTTCCCTGTCAGTGAAATAGGGCATCTGCTTAAATGGGTTGACTGATATCAAAACAGAGCCAATGTATGTCTGCACAACATAGTTAAGGAAACATATCCTAAGTGTCTTTATACAGTATGTATTTACATTATATGTATGTTATGCAACTTAGAAATATGGATTGGTTTCAACTAGGGATGGCACAATCCAGTTTTTTCAGTCCCGATACCGATACAGATACCGGCACTGGGTATCGGCCGATACCGAGTACCGATCCGATTCCAGTGTTAAATAAAGTTTTAAGTTAAGTTGCAAAGTAAATGACAGCATATCTCTATTTTAGGACTTAGATGCATTTTAGAAACCTGCTGCTGATAGTGTGGCCTGGGTAGGTTAGACATGGCTAATGCTTGACAGTAGACCTATACGTGTACATTAATTTAATTGGATCAGCCCCATGAATCGGTTACAACTGTCCAATTGTCACAGATACTGATCCAGCTATTCAAGTCAGTATCAGACCGATTTCCGATCTCAGTATCGTATCGGTCCCTAGTTTCAACACACCTGAAAATTAATGCATGATCTCCATTCTGCAAAAGGTACACCTCCATTCCAAAGGACCATTCTTTTTTAACTTATAACCGCTTTATGTAACTGTTTAGAAAGGTGTCCACGTTGATACAATTGTGTACCTGTAGGTATCTCTTGCCAAGAAAACATTGAACATAGTGTAAAAGGTAACTAGAGAAGAGTATTGCTCCAGATATAATTCTAATAATAATTTCTTTCAGAGAGCAGAATGGAACTACCGGACCGTGAGTATATTAGCTGAATATGACAAACAATGTATTATCTTAAAATCACTGACTATACCTTTAATGTAGCATGTTCATGTTACAGAATATATTTGATTCAACATAACATCCCTCAGGATACAAAGATGTAGTCATCCATGAATCTCTTCTTTAGGTTTTCCACGATGGCGTCTTCTGTGATTTTGGACAGCAGGACCATGTCGTCCACCCCGCTCTGTTTGACATTCTGACTCTGCCAGTGATACTTGGCCTGTGTTGGGGAAGGTGAAGGGAGAAGAAGGGTCAAGAATCTCTCCAGGATAGAGGACATTCTAGTGGAGAGCGTAGGAGAAACAAGGGGGTTGGTACCACCAACACCACAGCGACAGTGGAGCATCGTGTAGAGCAGGGAAATGGGTCACTGGTTCAAACTACGATAAATCCTCACCATGTGTCGAGGTGTCCTTGAGCAAGACAACTAACCCAAAGTGCTTCCGGTGGTCACGTTGCGCCTTGCGTGGCCGACACCGCCATATGTGTGTGTGTGTGTGTGTGTGAATGTGAGACATTCCTGTACAGCGCTTTGAGTGGCCGTAAGGTTAGCAAAGTGCAAATCAAGGGGTGAGAACCAGGTGGGCCCATCTGATGACAATATGAACAAAGCATAACATACTGTAACAACATAAAGTATAAAACATAAAAAATCCTTACCATATGCTTTACAAATATACATTTCTAAATGTCAAAAGGGCGTCAGTGGAGTTTCGCCCTTTTGATACCAACTGGTTTAGTATGTTCAATATTTTAAGTATTTTGTTTTTTAATGAATAACTCCAAATTGATTAATGTATGCCTTTTGACAGTTAGAAAGAGCTCAAGAGCTTTAATTTGATATATACATCCCCATTTCACCCAAAATGCCACTCACCCCTCAAAATGCAGTCCATTTATCAGGTTGGCTGCAACCAGCGATAACCTTCATCATAGCAGTGTGGTATAGAATGACACAGCACTTTGCAGCTCAATTCAATTGAAAATGCATTTATGTAAGCTGGAATAAACATTGGTGCATTTTCACGAAGGTGGTTCAAACAGGAAGAATATCAATAGATATGAATAATTTAATTAAAATGCAAGTCCTTTGCATTCTTTTTGATCGGTTGGGTTGCACATCACTGGCCACCCGGAGAGCACAGGAATGTTGTTATCTATAAATCAATACTGGGTTAACCTGACATGCCAGAGAAATAGTTGTCACAAGTCCATCTGGGGAGCCGTACATTGAAACTGTTTGTGAATGGCAGGTACTACAATGCTTGGCAGTTGATTGGATGAATTATCTGGTCGTTTTCACTGTCGGCACATCTAAACCACGCCTGTATAGCGTCTCGCAAGACTAACACTGGGTTCTGTACCCTTCTCTGTCTCAGCTATGGTTATCTGCTACCCGCCTGTTACTGGAAAAAACGTTGGGTTGTCAGGTCTGACTGTGCCTGCTGGTTAGGGTGCGTGCAAGACAAGTTACAGCTGACACCTTCTGCACTTTTATTGACAATATTGCAACTTATGCCAACTTCGACTGGATACAGTCAGAGCCATGGAAGCAACAGTTACACGGTCACATGGTTCATGGAGAGGCTAAACCTATGGCACAATAGTTCCAGGAAGTGCTTGGTGGGCAATTTGGTAATTAGTAGTCAATAAATGCACTGATTTACATTTAAGATTTAAGAATTTATAGGGTACTTTTAGTATTTAGGCTAACTTCCGGTAACTATTTTGAGGCGCCGTTGCTGTGAAAAAACGGTCCATTGAAGTGAACGGAGATGGCGCAACTCTGTTATTTCCATGGCTCTGGATATAGTATTCCATTCACAGTTGAACGTTGCTGATTGCCAGCAGTTCCCACTTCCAAACTAAATGTGTTCCATTTTACGCACCTGTTGCAAAGTTGTAACAAAGACATCTAGATACTTAGGGTATGCTAAATTGAACCAACCTGTCCAATCATCTTGTTTGAGAGGCTGCAATGTTTTCACTTTGGTTGATTGTTGACTCCTAAAGTTAATTATTCTTCCAAAAAAGAGGATTCAATTATAAAATGAGCTGGCTACACAGGTTGTCATTTTTTGGAAGGGGCTAGACAGGGGTAGTTATTGTGAAAGTAATATAGTCTTGTAACTAGAAATGTAACTAATTACTTTTAATACCAAGTAATAAGTAATATTACTTTTTCAAGGAGTAATACTGTAAGTAACTAGAAATGTATTACAATTCCTGAGTAACTTGTCTTCAGAACATTTAAATGAAGAGCAGTTCCCTTTATCTACTACATAATTGAATGATAAACCACAAATGTGAGGTTTTTTGTGCCATCCACAGTGGTTATCATTACAATAAGTTATAAGTGGGCAGTTTCCAGTAAAGTAGCATGTCATGAGCTAAGTGTTAACTTTCATAGCTGCAGTAGGTACAACAGACAACCTTGCTATATCCAGACTTTCAGTATGTGACAACATGATGGAGTTTGCATATACTGTTTCTAGTTTTATTTGGATTTGTGCTGCATGTTTTGATACATGAAACTTCCATGGACTATAAGGTTTCCACAAATGTACTCTGTACAGTAGCATACAACCAGAGACATTATATACAGGAGACATGCCACTTTGAGAATTTTGAATGGAGCTCTATGGGAGAATTCTGAAACCTATTAATGCCATTGAGTACTTTCGAAATAAAAGTCAGGACGTAAAAAGATGGCTGCCGAATAGGGAGACTTGCCTATAAGGACTTTGATATAACTCACGATAGTCACATTTATTTAGGATTTCCTATATGACAGCCAATTAGAATGTACTTGACATATAATCAAAACAGCTTGTCACCTGGCTATAGCTTACTCCAGAGGTTTTCAACAGGGAGGCCCGGACCCCTAGGGGGTCCTCAGAGGTACTGCAGGGGGTCCTCCAAATAATTTCATTCCAAACTAATTTTCTTCCATAGATGAAAATGTCAGAAAACATACGTGAACATAAATACAACATGTGCTATAAATAGATAAATCTCTCAAATTATTTTAATTAATGGAATAGTTCTTGGCCTACTTTAATACATGGCATTATAGGCAGTCAAACACATTATTGTTGGCCCGATGAATACATATGTGTGCTGTCTTTCTATCAGCCAAGGCGTCCTTGATCCAAAAAACAATATTCTATATTCTGCACTGCAAGAATGTAGCCTACAAGCCACATTTAATTTCGTAGAAATCATACCAACACAATTTACTTTGATGATATTCAGTTCCCTTTAGGTAAAATAGCACCCAGTAGATAGTTCTGTATTTGTCAAAATGCAGAGATGTACATTGAGTAGGGTTTACTTCTTTCTCACCACATCTTAAAATAGAAACCCATGACAAAGTCAGGCCCCCTACCGGTTAAGCCTTTAATGTGTATCACCTGTTGCAAAAACTGCCACTTGTTCATTTTTTAAGTCCTGAGCCATACAGTAAGTAGTTTAACAGAAGAAGAACCGTACGTATTTTTTGCTTTGGTTACAAGCCATAACTAAATATATTATCCCAACAATATCACTACTTTTTCTATGATATCTAACCACCAAGTTCCTGTGGAACAACTATACTCTGTGTGGACCCTGTATTAGTCATTCTAGCGACCCTATGTTTGCTGCATTGCTTGAACAACCCAAACATTCTATGTGGCCTGTTAAGTTGTTAACAGGCCACATTTGCACAACTGAGAGGCTGGATCTAAATGTGAGAATCTGTGGTCGGTATCGCGAGGCCTGGTGTGAATGTGAGGAAGTGTTGTGACAGAAACAGAAGGCCTTACTTGGAGTCCACTTCCCCAGCTGAAAGGCCTAACAAATCACTTATGAAATGCACTGAACTTTGTAATGCATAGCCTTCCTGTGCCTTTGTATTGCAACAACTCTTTCACTACCCAAATCTAAGACGTGGCAACCAGCTAATCTAGTGCCCGTTTAAAGACAATCTAGAGCGATCCTTCAGGTAATCCAGAGACACTAAATGAGATATATATATATATATATATATATATATATATATATATATATATAACTATAGAAGTCTTATATATATAACTATAGATGTCTTCAAGTGATGTTCTTCATAGGGTTACCGTTAACACACACACTAGTTACATATTTTCTGTACTGTATGTATTGTACGGATTTATCCAACTACGTGGCCTCAGATAGGCTAAACTCTAACTTTATAGTAGCCATAATGTGTTCCCTCTTAAATTTAGTTCAACTTATTTCAACGAAGTTCATGTTTTAATTCAAAGAGCCTTTGTTCACCAAATGATTTTGAGTTTCTTCCACGTTTACTGTAGCCCCAAAAACAAAACAAAAATAAATAAATTAAACTCTGAATGGCAAGTATGTCTGTTGAGAATACACTCATATTGTATATATGAGTATATACATACTCATTGAATGCATTTCTTTTCATCTGTAACGTGCCGTAGTAGCCTGCGCTTATGAGAATCAACCACATTTCTCCAAATATGCTGGCGGGTGAAGGTGCGGTCTCTCGCTGCTTTGGGTGTCTCACCCATGGAGGCCGTAGGTGTAGACTCAGGGTCACTGGAGCTGTGAAAATGGTGTCATTCCGTTCCAAATTACGGGTGAACATGACAGGTGAAGTGAGGCCTGTTTGCAGGCAAGCATTCATTGTGTAAGAAGGTGACTCATTCTTGGCTGCTTGACTGATAACCCCCCCCCCCCACACACACACATACACACACATCAAACCCACAAACTTACACAAACAGACCCCCCCGACACAGTTATTGTATCCACCCCAACGCTCTCCAAAAACTAAGGCAAAAACTGACTGAAACTTTAATTTTACTCCTCCTGCATTAAAAAAGGAACCAAACATTGGTACCCGTTTAAAATAATGTCATCCTTCATTTCGATAAAAAGGCATGAATCTAATCTTTCACCTGTCATGATTTCATGGCACGGCCTGAATATATCAAATCCCAGTAACCAAAAGGAAAGAGAAATCAAGATAACAAGCATCCCAGAGAGACAGCGAGAGAGAAAACTCCGGTAGGACTACGGATAGGCGAGCTTGAGGTTAACAGGTTCACACTCGTGTGAAAAAAAAGATAAAAGATAAAAGGGTTGTGACCGTACCATGTTTCTGTCAGTCACAAATCTTCCTTGTCCAATATCCTGAGAGCGTGCAGGTGTGTGCGTGCAGCGTTAATCCCATTGATTGAAACCCCTCAGAATAGCGGCGTCATCACTGAGGAAGTCTGTAGACACGCACAGCTACGCTGCAGAACGGACGCACAGTCAAACCGGCAGACTCCGCTGACAGTCACTGCAACATTTAAACCTGCTTCCTCTTACTAGTGTGGACTTGTCAGTCACACTAAAAACAAGAACTGTCTCAAGCGCGTGCACACACACACATACACACACACATGCACGAACCCACACAGCCGAGTACACCCACCCACAAAAATGTGTTTTAAAGTCCTACCTCTGGATTTTTGCCATATTTAGACATCAGTTTATTTTGTAACATTTAGACTGAATATCTGTATGTGTGTAAGTCTAAATAGTTAACACACTGCACTGAAATACCTTATTTTTGAATTTCAGGCATTCAAGTTGTTATGTGTTTGTTTGTGCTACTGTGGCAATACAGAATTACCTAACCAAATTATTACCATCAGCAAATACAAGGTTACCTTGTGTAACAGTAAATCAGAGAGAGAGAGAGGGGGCCAACAACTGCTAATTATCTCAAATCTGTTTTCAAACATGGTGCTGTCAGTTACACTCTGCTTAGCACCACCCAGGCTGTGGTTAGCTTGCGTCCGTGTCATCACAGGGGCGTTGGATTTCAAAGTTCTCTGTGCTCCCAAGCTGCTTTGACATGAACAAATAAATACCAAGAAGGCCTACTGTAGCCTACATGAGAAACAGCTGCATAAATGATATGGTGCACTGGCACAATATCTGTGGTGGAAAGCTTTTAAGTGAATCTCCTCTGCATATATAGTGTATTTAAAGGTTGCTATCATCAATATATTAGGCCTATATTAATGAAGGAGCTACAATCTGTGGTGTGGTGGTATTTTGAGAGGCATAATGGAGAACTGTTATTAGAACTGGGGAGAAAAAGGCTATGCCCTTAATAATACATTATATTTGAGGACGTCTTTCAAGATACTCAAGGACATCTTACATTACAAATGCAAAGACACATCATATAAAACATTGACTTATTATTGTGCGTATGCACCACTTTGTTTCCATTACAGAGCCAGGGCTTTGTAGAAACACCTGATTATTCTTTCAGAGTGCACACAGAACGACCAGATATTTGCTGAATTTGACAAAAAGTGTAGGCCTATCATCATACAATCTCTGACTCTACCTTTAAAGAACTATTTGGTCTAGATATGTTAATTAAATTACCATTAGTGCCAT
Source organism: Typhlichthys eigenmanni (assembly GCA_027564635.1). Classification (NCBI taxonomy): domain Eukaryota; kingdom Metazoa; phylum Chordata; class Actinopteri; order Percopsiformes; family Amblyopsidae; genus Typhlichthys; species Typhlichthys eigenmanni. Next base: position 41,632 of record JAODUK010007630.1, on the reverse strand, counting down.
TTTACCATAGTTTTTCAAGTACAGCCATGGTTGTGGTAACCTGACATGCCAGATGAATTGTTGTCACAAGTTCATCTGTGAAGCCATACAGTGAAACTGTTTGTGAATCGCTGTACTTTCCAAAAAATACTATTTGATTGGATGAACCATCTAGTCGTTTTCGCTGTCGGCACCATGGCACACCTAAACCACGCCTGTATAGTTATAAACACTAAGCTGATTTGAAAACCACGCCCGTATAGCTATTAACACAACTCTGATTGGAAAGTTCAATTGTTACTCGGACACATTCTAAATGATTCCGAGGCTTTTCAGATTGATTCTCATGGCGAAATTAAACTGAAGCTGATCTCCCGAGGCTACGGTTGTGGTGGTATTACACTACAACAGACATCAGTCAGTCAGAGTAGGTTCCTGGTAGCAGCTCACATGACACCCTAGTGTAACCTAGAGATCACAGACACTTTTAAGGCAATGCTCACTCAACTATTAGACAGATGTCAGACGTATAAATAGAAGGCCATCGGTGATGATTTCACTTCCTGATGCTGACAAATGCAATGACACATTCATCTTTCCTTAAAATGCAATATTGTACAGTGAAATTGTACCGCACAAAAATACCAAAATCTGCGCCATATTTATTCAGTTTAATATATTCATTTAAAAGGTTAATACATAGGAGGGACAATGGATTTATCTCCTATAATATTGAGCATACAGTACATGTCTGATATAACCAGCTTGTGAAAACAGAAAACAAGTGTCCTTCTTGTTTTCTCCAAAAAAACAAACAAACATAAAAACAAACTGGTTTATCTGTGTGAAGATTTACTGTAGGTCCAGCTAGATACAGATACTTCAACTTATGTGCTAAGACAATAAAATTGATTATCTAAGTCAAATTAACATAAACTTTATTTTGAATAGTTACAGTTAAGTTCACATGAATTACTTTTTAGTACCATAATTATTTCATTGCAAAATAGAATGACATTAGACTGACGTCTAATGATGACGATTAGATGTCCGACTTCCTCTTACACTTTAAGCCACAAATGTTAAAATAATAACCACAAAACAAAACAAGTCCATAGCACCATTCAAATCAGAATACCACAAAACACAGTTATGCTTTACATTCCCATGTAGGCAGGCATATATTTCATCTCTTCATAATGATATCACGTAATTTAACTTTACATAGAGCTGCATCCCCACTGTGGGGAATTAAACCACATCATACTACAGAACATTGTATTCTTTATTTTTGTTTCTTGTATGTATAAACATTTTCTATGACTAATTTCATGGCAGCCAAAGCAAATCATGATTTAATTCCCTATTGCTGCATGAAGGTTTTGTTCTATAATACCCATAATGACCAGGTATGCTAAAAGCGCTGGTAACGTCATGTTTACTTAATTTTTTGAGGTTGGACAGAGCAGAGTCACTTTGTAATACTTGTGTTTTTAAGCTTCCACTTACATAGAAGTACTAGCAATACGTAGTACCATAACTATAGATAGTAACTTAAGGGACTTTCCTCAATTCGAGTCAAGAACTGCCCTTGTAGAGATAGTCAGGATAGTATAGGTGAAACGGAAGGGGCTTAGGATTAGTCAATTGTACTAATTGTAGGTCACTTTGGATAAAAGCGTCCATTCAAAGACCCAATAAAAATAGATACAGATGTTTTTGTTTTAAGACAGCCCCTCGTACTACCCCTCTGTCTAATGCTGTCAGTCTCACACCGATCTCTACCTCTCCTCTGATAATTGATCCCACCTTTGTGGCAGCCGGTTGTGTTTTCAACATAGCCTGGCTCGTGGTAGATAGATAGCAACACCGATTGGTTAAATGCTGTCCAATAGTTTCCATAACCAGACGTCTACGCCCTGTAGAAAACAACGACTATGAACACTTCCCAATGTAGGGTGTCCAGACCTTATTCACCAAGTTAATTTTGGGTCTGGTTACACCAGGCTAGTTTAAACAGTGAGCTGAGTGTGAAAATTGGGTTACAGGGGTTGTTGTAACTCAAACAAGAAGTGTATCTACTCTAACAGTGAATATGTGTTTGAGTTTGAACTGCCTTTGCTCACATCAACAAGGCAGAATCTGTGAGTTGCATTACTGTAAAGTGTAACTGCACCCTAAATTGTGTTTTTTTGAGCTGTAAACTACATAATAAGACTTAGACACAAGTATTGAGACACATACATGCTGGTGTTAATATTGACAAAGTTCCATTATTACAAAAGAAAAAATAAAGGGATTTTATGGTATGAAAATGTCTACACGTCATATCCGTTAAAAATCGCCCTGAACTTGGCTGGTTTCCAACAGTACCCCTCGTCTGCACGTGTATCATCCAATTAAAATGTTAACGTTAATGTTACTGAGGTCCCCCTTTAAGTCCCTCCCCTCACTCAGCTCATTTACAAAGTTGTGCAATTGGCAGAGTCAGGCTCAGATCTGGGGCGCAGTTACACTTTAAAGTGCCGGTCCACGTACTCTAGAGGTGATCAGGTTTTAGTGGACTTAACAGTGACCAGACATCAACATGTCAAGTCTATTCATCTGGTCGGCGTGACGTCATATCGGGCAGTGGCTTGAGAACTCGGTAACAACTCCGTGACAATAAACCGCTGTGGCCTAGCAACCAAACGGTAAACAGTGGTGAAACTGTTTCACATGTAGGCTATTCACAGGGGTTTTACCAAGTCTGTTTATTTATTATGCTGAATTAGGCTATTTGGTGTATATTCATATTCATATTATGATGCCATGAAGCATTAATTGACTCTGATTTGGATAACACAGAAAAAAAACAGTTTGTTTTCACAGAGTTCTCTTACTGAGCAATTGCTCAATGTCACTTCCGGGCGTTCGCCGACCACACGAATGGCAACTTCGCTGCATAGTGTACGAAGACAAGACAGTCGTAGCATACTAGCGACTACTGTAGCTACATCACATCACACAAGGGAAAGACGGCGGCTGTCTTTCACCTGCTCAGCCTCCTGCCCTGCTAAAAACTCCAGCATTGCTGGTCACCAGCATAAGGTGTGTTTTGCATGCTGGAACCAGCATGGAATGCTGGTTTGCTGGTACCCCGGCATCCCATGCTGTTTACTGGTGTGCTGCTATAACAGCAATACCAGCACTAGCCCAGCACTAACCAGTATGAACCAGCCTGGACCAGCACTAGCCCAGCATTAACCAGTATGAACCAGCATGGAATTCATGCTGGCTTCTGCTGGATTTCTTTTAGCAGGGTGTGCAAATGACGCTGTGCTGCTTGTTTAGATGAATGACAGTGTGGTCTGTTGATGACAACGCGGTTTCGGAACAAAGTATAAAAAAGTACTGCATAAGGTGGTCAAGTAACAACTATAAGACAACATACAAAAACGTCATGATATAGGATATTTCCTTTTCATGGGCAGAAGTATCTTGAAAAAAAAATTTTGTACAAAGTTTCATTTCATATGCATAAACATAACGTACATAATTGGATTGATTATTCAGGCCACTCAAGCAAAGAGCATAGAAGACGGTGTAAACAGAATAGAGTATTGTCTCCTGTCCTGTGGCTGTGAGAAAAAATGAAATAGCACCATTTACAAGTATTTCGGCCTATATCATAGTTTTGGGGGTGGGGGGTGGAGGGTAGAAGGAGATGAGCAGAAAAAGGTACGAGAAGGAAATGGCTGGCTGACTAATAACAAGGGAACATGTTAGTTAACTAGCTATAACGATAGCTAGCTCGTTAGCTAGCTAACAAGCTAGCTATCTACTTAGCTATAGATAGGTCTAACGAGCTAGCTATCTTTAGGTAGATAGCTAGCTCGTTAACTAGCTTGTTAGCTAGCTAACGAGCTAGCTATCTTTTTATCTTAAAAAGATAGCTAGCTTGTCGGCAGCTTTCCCTCCCTCTTGCGTGGATCATCCAGCACGACTCCGGCCGGACTCCGAAGCCCAGCGAGCGTGTGTGTGTCATAACCCTGCATGTCCTCTGGGCGGCAGCATTCCCAGTGCCGTAGGGTACAACCAGTGTGTGCGAAGGGGAGGGGGGGGGGGGGGATACAGGGTGAGAATACAGTTCACCAGGTCAGTGGCCCTGGCAGGTCTTGCAACACATTTGTCTGAAGTAAGGCCGGCTGCAGAACTTAAACCTAAGCACCAGGGGGCAGTAGGCCACAGTGTTCACATCTTTACACTCTGGATGGGACAAACACAATGACACAAGAACATAAAAACAGGTTAATGGTTTGAGTCCTTTTAGGAAATGTGTAATATCTGGTTAAGTGCTCTTTAGCTTCACTCTGAGATTAATAATTCAGCATTACTTCAGTGCTGTATTTACAGTTAAGGACAATTTTAGCATTCTAATTTTATGTAGTGATTTATTGTCTTACCATGGAAGCACATTGTGATTAATCTGAAGGATAATGCTTAGATGCAACACTTACAGTACAGTAAATAAAAGTGCTTCACATCTATATGACAGTAAATTAGTACTTTTATTGTTTTAGTCCACAGAGAATAAAGTATCTCCTGGCATAATGTTTCATTTGAAACCTATCTGGCCAAACAAAATTAAATTATTTGTTTATCCTCCACCGTTGGTGGCAGCCCCACAGCTCACTAAGGTATATTAAGAAGGAAGCCTTGATTCCAGATGTGTATATCAGGTACACGCAAACGCTGCCTTACACCGAGCGCCCATCAAATGCGTCCAATGCTTTGCGTTGCGCCGGAAGTCATTCATTGTCAGTGGGGCAGTCCGAATCTATGCGTTGGGAATGTCGCACTGGTCTGCGTTGCGTTTCGAATGCACTGGCAAAGAGAACTGAGTCCTGGCCGCTACAATCCCACACTCGGCCAGTTTGCCCTGCGTTGTACATTTCCGTTGGATGCAGAAAAATACGGACGGTGCATGCAGAAAATTAATGCATGCGAAATATTTGAAGATTTGGTGGGCACCCGGCGATAGAATGTTGTGTCACACTGCATGTCCAGTGCTCCACCCGTGCACCCGCTCCCTCAGATGTATTCAATTCATTTTCTATTGCGTTGCTATGGCAATTGTGCAAAAGCAAAGAAGGAGGAATTTGTTATTGGTGTCGGGAAGGGGGTCCCCTTTTGTAGTACCCTTTGTTTCCATAGAGACACCAACAGTGACGTGTAAGTGAGTGAGTGAGTGAGTGAGCGAGTTAGCGAGAGAGCGAGAGAGTTAGAGAGTGAGCGAGCGAGCGAGTTAGCGAGAGAGTGATTGGTGACCTCTGACCTTCCGGGATGTCGGTGCCCGGCGGCAGACTGTGTTCACACGTGCTCTTGCACGACTGCGTGGCCGCCGGCCGCTGGTGCTCCATGCACTCGCCTGACGGGCGTCCGCTGTGGGTCAGACACTGTACGGAGCGCCCCTCCTGGCCCAGACCGCACCTGGCAGAGCACTGGGGAGGGATAAAGCATTAATGAGGTTGTGAAGGACACACACACACACACACACACACACGCACACACGCACACACGCACACATGCACACACACACAACCAGGGAGAGTAACAATGAGGTTGTGAAGAACACACATTCTCGTTGGAAAGGTGGGGGGTTCTCACCTCTCCCCAGGGACCCACGACCCAGTGGGGCGGCGGGCACCGCTGCAGGTTACAGCGCACCCTGGTGGTGGGGCGGCCACGCTCAGGGCAGGCGGACTCCGGCAGGGTGTTCCCACTCTCCCCACTCTTGCACAGGACGACCCGGTGCCTGTAGCCTGGACCACAGCTGGGGGTGCACTGGGGGAGAAGCAAGGCCTTCGTAACCCAGTAGGGGGCAGTATTGTAGCTACATACGAGGAAATGAAGGCCTTCCTAACCCAGTAGGGGGCAGTACTTTAGGCTGTGTATGGGGAAGATGCCAGATATGTCAAAGTAAGGCCTTCGGAACAGACGCTGTAGTACTGTACAAGCAAACTCTACCAGTTAATCAGCTGAATGCTATGATCAATTTTGCAGTCGCTACATTACACCAGCGGTTCCAGAAAAAATATTTTTTAAATCCTGAGTTGTGTTAGCAATTGAATTTGGGGTTTTGAAGAGCAAACAGTTGGAGGAGAAGTACTGTAGTGAAGGAATTCGCAGACAAGGAATAGCCCTTCCGAACACACGCGTGTCCCAGAGTACATTCTTTGCAGGAGCACGACCACACCAGAAGCCAAACAGCTGTGAAAGAGATGTAAAAACCTGGAAAACTCCCATAGAGGCCTGACTCAACAGAGGGGATAACAGGCCCTTGAAATAACTCAAGGGCCTGTTTCTGGTGCGTTCCCAGATGACAGGAGTCGTCATACAAAACGTTTGCATGACAAAAAAAAAAAGTTTATTTCGGATGGAAATGTAAAAATACCCAGTTAAAAATTAACCAGCAGTCTACGCCCAATAGGAGGCCAACGACCGCAAGCAATTCCAGTGGAGCGTGTCCAGACCCTGTTGACCAGGTGCATTGTGGGTCCGGTTTTACACCACCAGACGCGTCTCGCTGCACCTACCTCTGACCAGTCCAGGGCATGCCACTCGGGGGGGCAGGTGTGGTTGCGGCAGGGCTCGGTGAGTTGGGGTCGCGGCGGAACGCAGGACAAGTCGTCGTGGACCTTCTCCTCTGCGGTGGAGACCCTTCTCTTGCACAGCACCTCCCGCGTCCGCAGGCCCCCGTTGCAGCTGCGGCTGCACTCGGACCATTCCCCCATCCACCAGCTGGGGGCAGAGGTCAGCGGCCGTTTTTATTTTATTTTAAAAATAAAACACCCATCGCATTTGTTAGCACGCACTACCGTTGCTACGGTTAGCATGCACTACTGTGAGCACGCTGTACCATTAGCGTACACTAACATTAGCTTATGCTACTGTTACCAGACGCTACCCTTATCACATGCTACCATTACCACACACTACCATTAGCATATGCAACTGTTAGCATACAGTACGCTACCGTTAATACGCGCTACTATTAGTATAAACCCTACATTTTTGTTTTGATACTGTTAGCATACGCTAACATTAGCAAAGTGTACGCTAATGTTATCTTGACTGCTTGTGACTAATATAAGATGTACAGTATCATCTGTGTGGTGTCATACAACAACGATATAACATTTACACTAAAATGTGAAACCATGTGAAACCAAGAAAATATAGATAGTTGTTAACTGCTAATGTTAATGTTTAAAATATATAGAGCATCTTTTACTCAACTGGTGGTCAAATTACACATGATCCCTTTAAGATGTCGAATTAAAATGTTAAAATTAAAGAAAAGAAAAATGATGCAAACTCAAATACTGACATGCAAATATATATGCAGGTAAAGCTCAAACATGGATTTCAAACTAAGGCAAGACACTACGGCAAGAGTGACTCACGTTGGGGAGCACGGCTCTGAGTTGCACTCTCTTCTTTTCTCTTTGGGCTTGTTCTTCTTGTCACAGAAGTGGTTGTAGACCACTGAGTGGTCCGCTCGCTTCTTGCACACTACCTGCTGAGTTTGCACACCTGGGACCGGCCAGAAAGACATACCACACAAATAGACACATCACAAGCACACAAATGTATTTTCTCTTGGATTCTAAACGCACCCCTTCATAATTACACTATTTAAGCAGGTGAAATGAGCAAGGGAGAACTGCCCTGGGTATCATACTTGTTTAGACTTGGTTTGTAATATGTAGGCCTACCGATAAAACAATGTTGACTACCACCATTTCCTTTTTTTGTTTGATGCACTGGCTCCTAAATAAGCTTAACCTCGAATGATTGGAATGATCTACGCTTCTGTTTTCCTTATCATGACACCTCTGTGGAAAGGGTCCATAAGAGCACTAGCATAGCATTAGCTCCACTCCACCACTAACCGCTTGCATTGGGCAATAGCTTAAAGCCCCTGGAAACGCAAACAGGTGTTTTGGCTGACTTGGACTGATTCCTGGACTTGGAGCTAGGTGGAGCCATGCTTGTAAATTGGCTGAGGTCAGCGAGCTGCATAAAACACAAAAGGTGTCAGTTGTCTCTCTCTCTGGAGGCTGACGGATTGGCTGCCATGTTTTTCGCCATGTTCTAATGCTAAACGTCTGCTAGCCTCAAGCTAAGCGTCTGCTAGCCTCAGATGACCTAGAAACGGAAGCAAGGATCTGGCGAGAACTCCAACAGCTGCTCGCGGTTCACAAAGCAATGTTTAAAACAGTCCAACAAGAAAACAACCCGATGAAAAGAAGTGCACACGACAAGTAAGTGTAAAACAAAGTAGACAACCGCGAAAACTGCTTCATGAGTGCAGGGTCGGCTTTCTTTTGCCTATCTACAATGAGTGGCGATTTGATGTAATGAGCTGTCTGTCAACAGAAAACCCTCGACGACAATCAAGCAAGGTCTGTACACACCCACACCAGTCAGGCGCGTTAAATCAAAACACCTGTGTGGACGCCATGTCTGCTCTAGGGCCGCCTCTACTTTGAGCGTCTGACTTGGATTTTCCGAGGGTCAAATGAGTTCTTATCAGGCGCAGCAGCTTTGGGCCATTAGCTTCCAATGGACAGAGAGGGGAGAGCTGCTCAAAACGCCTGTGGTTTCAGGCTTGGACCGCACAGCCTTCCAGTTTACATTCTCATGGCTTCTGTGCTAGAGGTCCTGCACAATGAGCCCGACTGGGAGTTTTAGCCTGCAAGCTTTTGGCAACGTGCACACCGTGTGTGATCGTTGGCGTACGGTTCTTGTGTTTAAAGGTATAGTCAGTCATTCTGGAGACTGTGCAGCAACCCGTCAGTGCCTCAACAGTGCTCCACCCCGCGACATTGGAAAAGCATTGCCAAGGCTAGGATATTGTCTGTGTGGTGTGGTCTGCAAACCATTTGTTTGTGTTCCCAGGTACAGAGCCAGGGCTGTGCAGAAACAACGGATCATGTATCCGTGCATGTGTGTGTGTGTGTGAGACATGACTGTACCTCCAGCGCAGAGAGCCGAGCAGCGAGACCAGGAGGTATAATGCCAGGCGTAGCCACTCAGGGGGTCCTGGGTGACCGGGGGGTTAAAACGGTAGTGTAACCCTGGGTTCTCTTCCCTAACTAGTACCTGCACACACATACATGCACAGAGACACACACACGCACACACATTTATACTGTATAGTCCTCTAACTAATCTCCGTGATGTTGGCATGTGTGGTTGTGTGTGGTTTGCACATCGTTTGTGCACGCAAAACTAAAATGTGTGCTAAAATCATTTTAGGGAAATTAAGCATTACGTTTTTTTGCAATGGCATGACGTCCTCAGCACCCAATTAATGGTAACATAATTTTTTACGTATCACATTTGTTTTTGCATCATCTGTGCAAGTTTGTACAAACAAAACAAACATTTGTTCTTCATTATTATACGCTTTATTGAGGTATACTTTACAGTATGTAAACAGATGACGTCATCGTCCATAGTTGGATTCACATTCTTGTCATATGGGGTGCCAACTTCTCAGAGGTCTCACTCCCAAACTGCCTTAAACTCATCTTATCAGTGTCTCCACTTTATTAAGGAACCACTCCTCGATTTGGGTCTGGAAATGACTCTTGTGGCTAAATCCAACGTTACAAGCACTTAATTTGTGATTAATAACTTAAATTGACAAATCACTCGCCAGAATGCCGAGAGGCTGCACTCCTCTCTACTCCCCTACATGCACAGTTATGTTTCAAACATAAACAGTGAGCCGGGGGAGAACATTCAAGGTGCTTGGGGGTGTTGCAACGCAACCAATGCATGTACCTTTTATTACAGTCAAACAGTAAAGAGGATTTCATTCAGGAATACATTCAGTGGCATTTTCAGAGACTGAGAGTTTTAGACGAACATAAACAAAACCCTACCTGCAAGGAACGTGGATTAAAGCTGATGTAGGTAGGATTTGTTGTTTGTTGTTCTGCCATTACAAAGCCCATTGACAAACCTGTCGTAGCTGTGTGTGTGTGTGCATTTGTGTGATAGGCAGGCAAGGAAGATTTGCCCAACCAATCAGGATGGAAAAACGTTCTGATTGGTCAAAAGTCTATTTATACAGGGGGCGATAACTATTAACCAGAACAGATATTCTCCCAGAGCATTCCACTCACTGATACCTGAATGATGTCTACAGCATTTCTAAAAAACAAAATAAAAATTAATAATTTTTTAAAAAGCACACTAAATGTATAGCTCTAAAATCCTACCTACATCTCCTTTACTTGGCGCCGGCCGACTCACCATGACAATGAGCGTCATGTTTGTAGGCCCCAGGGCCTCCAGGGTCTCTGGGCCGCTGGCGGGCCGCCGGTAATGGAACGTGGTTCCTGCTATGTCAAACCTACGGGGCGTGTCGATGGTGAGCTTCCCGTTGATGAAGTACTGGTCCCCTTTGCTCTTCAGCACTGGGTTGGACAGAATCAATATGTTTGGTTCACAGACGTGTATGAAGAGACAGAACCAATATCCTCCCGGCATTGTATTGTGTCTTATCTCAATTTTATAATGCAAGGAGTGTGTGGATTCAATGCCGTAAATCAAAAGCTTTGAAAATTGATTTGTGTGCATTTTCTTCCTAAAAAAGACATCCGAGGTTCATTTAAATGTATAAAAACCAGGGAATCTCAACGCACACTTAATCAATGGCACAGCTAATGACATTTGGGGGAATGTTTGAATTCCTACTGGTTAGCAATGCAGATGCTGCTAATTGCACAGTAAAAGTTCATTGTAGAAACTTCTGTACCTACCAAGGTAGTTGAGGGAGACATTGAGCTCTTGTATGTGGATGAACACCGATCCTTTAGGAATTCTGACCACTTCTTCAAACCCTGAGAGGAGACACACAGACAGACAGACAGACAGACAGACAGACACACACACACACACACACACACACACATATTTCGTGGTAAACAAGCAAGGCATGGTGAATTGGAGTTATTTACTGGAGAGCAAACGAGTCACAGATAAGTAGTGTTTAGCTCTGTGGGACTCCACTGAAATAAGCAGAGTAGTCAGATTCCAGTGGAATTCCTGGGCAGCGGGGCTCCGCTCCGCTCTCTCCAGCTCCCCCATTTCTCTTCTCCCATCGTCTTTTATTTGTTCTCACGTCCTCCCTTCCTTCTTCAACTGCCTTTTCTCCTAAGGCCTGCTTTGACTCCGCAGCCAAGCCAGCCCTTTGCAGTAAACAATGGGTGGCGAGCGATCCTCCTGCCAGTGCCGCGACCGCAGAGGACGAGCTATAGGATTGACCCCTGACCCCGCCGTGCCGCTCCATACAGGCCCGATGCCCAATGACAAACCATGTTTAAAGGCAGAAAGCGGAAGGGGTTAGATTAAAGCTGTGTTGGAGAAAACATACATGTAGACCTGACAGACTATGGGCCTCGTGTGTTAATGTGTTAGCGTCCGTTTTATGCGTAATTTCATCGAAATTTGCACCTAAGCATGGCATTGTATGTACAGTACGATAGGGGTGTAAGACAATATCGATACACCTGAGTATCGCAATATTACGGTTTGCGATACTGTATCTATTCTAGAAATCATGGTATCAATTTATTTATTGTTTTACTCAATTTATTTGTAAGGGACCATGTACAAAATAAATTAACCTCAAAAGAGAGGCGAGATGCTTACCAGCTTTAGCTCAAAGAACATTTCCATCTGAAGTCCCTGAGCAAGTGTTTCTATTATTTTTTGCAGCGGCACCACAATTAAGCATTGCAATGAGAGTTTTCCACAAATTACAAATAGCAATATATTGCCTTGATTACAGTATCACAATATATCAAATCGTGCCATACCGTGGCCCACTTGAACCACGGTTTGGTTGGACTCGGGCGTGGTACGAATCAATGTGATGCCAAACGTGCTCGAGGATGGAACTGAAGTCACCGACGCGACAGTTGTTTCATTACATACAGCTTGGCGGCAAAGGGAAAACTTTGGTCTACGGCAGAAGTGCAAAGTTTAGTTGAAGTTAGGGCAGACCAGAGTATTCAGGAGCAACTGGATACAACACACAAGAACTATATCTACTTAATCGTGGGTATCAAAGAACCACTGAGCAGTGTCGGCAAAAGCTGAAAAATATTCCAGTGGAACGATTATGTGGACAAAATAATTGGCCTGAAACCAAGTAGCCAACCTAATGTTTTGGAGTAAGCGTGCCCTGGCCCTGAATGTTAACTGCAGTGTGAGTGCAGGCCAGCGGGGGAGTGGGGAGGGGGGACAATCGTGCTTGGGCACGGTTCAAGTCAGGCAACTGGGCCAAGTGTGAGTACGCCCTTAGAGAGAGCATGGAGCTGTGTGATTGTTTGATTACAGGTGTAGTCAGTGATGAAAACAACAAAACATAATAAAGATATGAATTGTTACATGTGTCATATCCCCCCCCCCCCACACACACACACACACACACAAATAGTTAACACACCTCACAGTGTTTGTGTGTGTGTGTACTTGTCTGCGTGCGTGAAGGTAGTGTGTGTGTGTGCCTCTCGGCAAGCGCACGTGTGTGTGTGTGTGTGTGCCTTTCTGCAAGCGTGAGCGCGTGTGTGTGTGCGTGTGTGCCTATCTGCAAGCGTGTGTGTGTGCATGTGCATGACGGCTGTACGGTGCGTCCTGCCATCCACCCAGAGACACGTGGCAGACAGATTAGGGTGGGTGAGGTTCGACCAGCGCGCCTTGAGGTTCGGTTGCTGTGGGATCTATTCCGGGGTGCCACCACCCACACACACACACAGTCACAGACACACAAACGCTTACAGAGAGGCATACACACACACACACACACACATACATGCGTACAGAGAGGCAAACGCATACACACACACACACACAGCCAATACGTTCCCTTGGCAGAAAACTGACCTCATCCTCTTATTTGGGCTGTGGAGTCTTGAGAAGCCATTAGCTTGTACACTGGGAGAAAGAGGCTGTCAGGTGCCAGCGTGATGTTATATCACACCTTGTAAAGATGTGCTGGCTGGTAAATGACAAGGAAAAGCAAAAGGAAGCCGCACACTCTGGAGCTCAGATGCAAGAAGTTCAATAAACAAAAAACGATGTTTCGACAGTCACGCTGTCTTCCTCAGGGTATAACTAGCATACAGGATGATGTTAGCCTGATGTTAGCCTGATGTTAGCCTACAGAACAGATTGTAATGACTCCCTACTGTAGGTCATACATTAGGTCAGATAGGTCATCCATTAGGTCAGATATATAACGTGACATTTTCAGACCATAGAATCCAGAATTGTATTAATATAAATATTATATTATATATTAATAATATTAGTATAATATTATTAATATAATATTAACACCAGCATTTCATGTTTCTCATTACAGTGCAGTCTTATTATTTAGTCTACAGCTCAAAAAAACTATTAAGGGTGCAGTTACACCTGCACTTACAATATGCTGCTGCGAATAGACATTGCATGTGAAGGGGCAATTATGACAAAACGTTCTGCACATCTGAGGTTTCCTAGCGCATACTGCAAGGAAACAATCCAAGGTTTTTTCACGATCAAGATGTCAGAATTGACAGTGCATGAATGATGCGTGAAAACACAGACAGCAGAATAACTGTGTTGCACAACATCTCAATGGACACTTCTCACAGTTGACCTCATGGAATTCACAAGAAAGTGGAAGCTGTTCTAGTGAAAAAGCAAAAAAATATATCTTTGCTACAAAAATGGAAGAAAGTTAGAATTACAAAGACGTCTATATTTACACTGGGTACTACAGTATTTTCTCTGTGAATCACTCTGACTAGACCACACTAATTATGAACACAGGAGGGTGTGACCATATTTTCCCCAGGTGCTATGTACTGTAGGGCTGGACGATTAACGGAAAAGTAATAGAGAACGAACCTGTCGGTTTTTCGATTAAAAAAAAATCCTGTTCAATTAAGGTAAATAGGAGGACGCGTGTTTTACTGATAAAACACAGGATCCAGACACTTGTGACAATCCCAGGCACATCAATAAACAAGCAGCATCTACTGAGAAACGCTGCTCTAATTACTTTAACCACCATTAGTATCAACCGCGACAGACAATGGCTCGTCACACGGTAGCTCACATAAACATAAACATTTATCAGAGCAGAACAGACTCATAATGCGTGACAGACAACTTAATGAACATATTATATAGCACGGTGGGCTTTCTAACACTTAGCAAATAGCCTCCCTTCATGGTAATTTAAGCTATAGCGATGTCAAGTGAACTCTTTCCTATGGAAATACAATGTCTGGAATAATGGTTCTAAAATATCACAGTAGACAAACATGTCTACAATTAGTAGGTGGAGTAGAGAAGAGGAAATTCCAAATGCAAACGTGAATGATGAACAAAACTAGTACTACAGGATAATACAGCAGGGTAAGTCAACTTTTGCCTGTCAATATATTTTTCTTTAAGCTTATAATAATTAATTTTAGCTAAGATAATAATTATGACTCCATGTATCTTTAATTATGTAATGTTTTAGCCCATTGCTAGGAACACTTAAGTATCATGCTTTTACAAATAATACGTTTTTACAAAAGCTTCTGAATACCGTATTTTCCGGCGTATAAAACGACTGGGCGTATAAGACGACCCCCAACTTTTCCAGTTAAAATACAGAGTTTGGGATATACTCGCCGTTTTTCTGGGCACAGTGCCACTCTATCTCTTTTTTTCATACCCCGGGCGTCCCAGACGCCTGCAGCTTGCTCCACCCTTCACTTACACCTTCCCAGTGAGGCGCCCCCTCACCTCATCATTGGGGCCGCGTTAAGTCACTTCTTTCCACGAATCCTGGTGAGTGGATTTTCTTCTACCGTACTTGTACAGCGCCACCCTTGCTGCTTTCATACGGTCGCCACATACGGCGGGGATGCGGCCGCGGACGTTTTTTAGCTCCCCCCACCGTATTCGGCGACCGCAGATTCTCCAGTCCGGCTCAGAAGTTTCAGCACCCGCCCTATAAGACGACCCCCGACTTTTGAGAAGATTTTCCTGGGTTAAAAAGTCGTCTTATACGCCGAAAAATACGGTACTACCGCGTGTCCGTCCATCCATCCATCTTCATCCGCTTATCCAGAGTCGGGTCGCAGGGGCAGCAGCTTCAGCAGGGGACCCCAAACCTCCCTTTCCCGAGCCACATTGGAAAGCTCTGACTGGGGGATCCCGAGTACTGACAGCCAGTACTACCGCGTGTGTATTCCTTATTTAAAGTTCCATTCAGACGTCTAGTCGGCTGAATGGAAGCATCATGGAGCAGAACTCAAACAAAAGCAAAACAAAGGCAAAAATACATTTTTCATTAATCGGAATCGAGGTACAATGTTAAATTAATAGTGATTTTGCCCTAGCCCTAGTGCTGAATGGCCAACCCACACGACCATATATGGTAAAGTGCTGGATGGCCAGCCACGCCCACACAACCAAATAAGGTAAGACCCCCCCCCCCTCCTTTGCACCTCCTTCAGGCAGTGATTCGTTGAAGACCCCCTCTATCGCCTCACAACTGCTGCCGTCCCCGCCGCAGGTCCTGCAGCGGTCCTCGCGTACGTCCGAGCCCAGAATGCGGTCGCAGCCCACATGCTGGGGGGGTGGGGGGGGTTTGGGGTCAAGGGTCGAGGGTCGAGGGGTGAAAGAAACAATAAAAAGTCAAAAAACAGTCAAATAATAATATTTTATTCCAGGACGCCTTTCAAGACACTTAAACACACAGACATCTTACATTGTAAATAGGCACATATAAAGATGTGTATAAAACATTTGGCAAATATATACTACAGTCTTACACATTAGACTAAGGCACTAAGGCAGGAATATACATTTTAGAGAATTTTGAATGCAAATAGCAACTTATTATACTATGGGTACTGGCGACAGTAGCAATCACACTTGCCAGTGTAGCCAAAACTATTCAGCCAATATTGAGGTCATAAGGCATGGAACCCCAATAACTCAATTTTAACGACATATACTGTACATTATGACTATTGTATAGTAAACAAACTTTATACAATAGTGAAGGTGCCTTCTGTATGCCTGCGTTTATGTGTGTATATACAGTATATATATATATATATATATATATATATATATATATTTAAGAGTACCCTTAAAAACAGCGTGTGCTGTACAATGAAATGTAACGGAACAGAAATAATCCACCCAAAAAAACAAAAACAAAGGCTAATTTACACAACACATAGGCTACAAATCACAGTTTACCATAAAGTGTCTACCCATTTACAGACTTGAATGCTAATGAGAGCGGTTGCTTAGCTACAGTATGCTTTGGCAAAGCTACAGCACAGTTTGGCTCAGGCTTAGCGTTAGCATAAAATCATTCTGGCTATATGTTCTATGGCTGCTAAGGATAAGAGGTGTCTCTGTTTATAGCTACACACACAATGCTTAGTCAGTAGGTGGAGGATGTTATCCAGCTCATGGTTGGTTGGTTGGTTCTACTGATTAGACGCCTCCGAGAGCTTTCCTATTGCTTGGCAACTTCCCTCTCTTGCACCTCATTGGCTTCCACATTTTATTAGATACATTCCCAAATCCACAGCCTGATAGCTGGAGCCAAGGCTGCCACACTTCCAGTGAGTCAATATCGCCTCACTTGCATATGTGGAATACTAGTAATGCATACTAGTATGCATTACTAGTATTCATACTAGTAGTGCATACTAGAGGTACTAAGAGAGAGAGAGATAGACAGAGAGACAGACAGAGACAGACAGAGAGAGACAGAGAGAGACAGAGAGAGAGAGAGAGAGAGAGAGAGAGAGTGAGAGAGAAACCAGGAGACTGGCTCCAGTGGATGTGTGTGAGCCATCCAGCCAGCCGTGTGTACAGACTAACAGCTGAGCTGTGGGGTCACAGAGTTCCTCCGGGGGCAGTACAGAGAGCACAGGGCAGAAACTGAACACAGCGAAGGAAGAGAAATGGCAAGTGGACTGACAGGAATCGAGGAAGGGAGATAATGATGGTGGGGGGAGAGCGAGAGAGGGAGAGAGAGAGTGAGAGAGAGAGTGAGAGAACAAAACCTTTTTTTTGGGGGGGTGCCCCCCCTTCCCCACACCCCTGAACCTGCCTTCTGAACAAAGCAGAGTGGATTGTAGGGCGAGGGCTGCCTCACTGACAAATTAAAACCTTCTACGTTCCACATAAACGTCAGCAAAACCACTAAACAATTTTTGTGGTTTTGACTCTTCCCTTTAAATGTTTAAAATTATTTATTTAATTATTTATTTTAGTCTGAAATCACTTTTGGCCTCTCCGGCCAAACCTCACTCTCTTCCGTCATCGTTGAAAAGTATCCAGACTCTGTCAGAGAGCGGAGACACTGTCAGCAGGCTGCACATCAACATTAGCCACTGCATAAACGTAGCGCTACCTTAATTAATTTCAGTTAGCTAACCGCTACAGTTTGCTGACCTTTATGGGTCAAGTATGCGTCAGCTAGCGTATGTTCCAGGTGGTCAGGCTGCTCGCCGGTGGTTTATTCGTTTATTAGACGTTCACTTACAGACCTGAATCACGAGAGATTACAGTAAGTGTATAATCGTCCGTGATGTTTAGCTATAAGCGCTGCTAAGCTTATAACAACGCTGGTCTCTTTGATACTACAGTCGATTTGCGAGCTAGACCAGTGTTTCTCAAATGTATACCCTTAGAGGTACTGCAGGAGATGTTTTGTAAGAATACCAGTGGCCTACTTATATATATATACTGTATATATATATATATATATATATATATATATATATAAGTTAATTCAGTTAATTTTGCCGTGAGAATCAGTCTGGAAAGCCTCGGAATCATTTTGAATGTGTGCGAGTAGCAAATGAACTTTCCAGTCATCGTAGTGTTTATAGCTACACGGGCGTGGTTTTCTAATCAGCGTCGTGTTTATAGCTATAATGGCGTGGTTATCCAATCATCGTCGTGTTTATAGCTATACTGGCATGGTTTAGGTTTGCCGACAGCGAAAATGACCAGATGGTTCATCCAATCAACTGCCAAGTATTTTTTTAAGTACAGCCATTCACAGTTTCAATGTACGGCTCCCCAGATGAACTTGTGACAACAATTCCTCTGGCATGTCAGGTTAGTGTACTAGGGCATGACCATATTTGAAAGGGGATACATGAGCTAAAAAACAGTTTGAAAACAGCTGAGCTAGAGATGACGGGACAGTTGCAGATTTCCAGCCGCATATACACATACTGTATCAACTGCCTTATTGTCCAATAGGAGCACAGACTTCGTTACGGGTAGACACGAGACGGCCAAACCCGGGCTCACCTTGCACTCTCCGTTAACACACACATCCAACGAGTCGTCTCGGCAAGGTGTTCCGTCAACCACGGCTGGAGCACGCTCAGTGTAGAAGTTGTATCCCTCCGCCAAGCAGTTGAGAGAGCAGGACTTTACCCCACCTGAATTCACACACACACACGCACACACACACACACACAGAAAGAACATAAAAACATCAACAACTGAAACATCCCAGGGTCAGGATATTTGATTATAAAACCATTTATTTGATCGCATAATTTGAAATTATTCACTCACTCATACATGTCATACCCAGCTTCGCCAGCAGCCGGCAGCAACAGACATTAGCCCTAATTACTGTGATACAACTCACCTGGTGCTGTTTAGTAACCCCTATTTTATACTCCTGTGTTTATTGCCTTGTTGTCTTGAGTTGAACTTATCTGCCGGAGGCTAGAATCCTTTGTACTGATATAGGTTTCATGTTTGAATCTAGACACCTGAGTGTGTTGTCAGCAGTTTGTTTTTCATTAAATGATCATTCTTTTGAACTCGTCCAGCGAGTGTGTTCCTACATCGACGTGACAATACACACACACACACACACACACACAAACATATGCATGCACACACATGTACTCTAACGTCTGTTACTCACTGTCGGATCTCATGCATGCTACAATAGTCTATTGTCGTCGTGGCAAACACAATGTACTTTATATATATATACACAAACAGTTTATATATATATTAATAATAATGTCATTCAATTTAATTTAATGAGAAACACATTGGATTTTTATGGAAAGTTTGCTTTTCCTTTGCGCTGCAACGCAACACGGCGAGAGGAAGCCGCGGAAGCCTTCTGACTGCCACGACAACACAGTGGAATTGGCACCGTGTGTGTGTGTGTCTAAAACCAGCTTGTTACATACATAATTATGTTTGCTTGGAAATGTGTGTGTGCATGCGTGCGAGACATGTCTATGTACAGTAAACGACGCCCATTCATGTGGGTCCAAGCAGCGAGGACAGTTCCACTTTGCAGATACTACAAAATGACAGCGTTTGGAGGTTACCGTACTTTTCCAAAACACGTCTCGCCGGCTTGATGAAGATGGCAGTTGAACGGCAGCCAAACCGCCACAGTCGAGCTGGTGGCGCCCGCCGCTCGATTCATCTTCCGCCAGACTACATGTTGGAGGCTTTATTTCTGGAATTGCCCCTAATTAACCGATCCCAAGCCCCGCCACTTTCACATGTCCAACCCAGTTTCTCTAACTAGGTTGGACAAAAGAGCATAGTAGCAAATATTTTATTATTACACAAAGATCGAGCCGTTGTAATGCATTTCAATGGAGCAAGAGTGGAACGGTTTTGGTCTCTTAAGCGGGCGTGTCACCAACGGCATTTAGCTGTGGAGGCTGACGTAGACAGGGCCCAGACAGATACATCTACCATGCATGTCCTGGAAGTCAATTTACCCTGAAACAGTTTCCTGCAGAAATACAGTTGTGGTCTCAGATTACTTGGGAATTATTGTAAAATACTCAAAAATACCCATTAACGCCCCCAGAGATAAATAATGGGCAATAATATGGTGAAATTTTTCCCATTGACTTGCTGGGTCGTTCTGATCTGCGTGAAGGGGTAAAAGACCCCCCCCATCTTCCAAAAAAAGTTCCATCTGTCTGTTAAATTTTATACTCTCTGATAGTAGGCTATTACATGAAAACAGAGAGTTGACGTGTTCTGTCGAATAAAAAAAAAAAAAATGTATTAAACTGTTTTTGGAGGACAGGTGAAAATGGGCGGGGCTTGGGATCGGTCAATCAACGTGATTTAACCTAACAGTGACATGAGACAGCTGTAGAAAGAGCATTGGCGTCCAGACCCTGTACAATCGCTTCTGCATAGACTCATTAAGGCTGCTGAGGCAACGTGTGGTGCGTTGCTAAGGGAACGCGTCTTTATAAGGTTGACACATGTAGTAATATGTGAGCATGTGTGTGCAGCATGCCCTGCAACATCTCCCGCGCATGGTCTGCAAATACAGTGAAGGGGGGGGGAAGGACAGGGGAATGTCTTGGAGGGCTGACAACCAGAAGGCAAACAGCTGAACGTGATTAACCCCCCCCCCACCATCCCCACCATCCCAAACACACACACTACAGCCACCTTTCCAACATCAGGCCTTGGCTCCACACACGCACACACACACACACACACACCCTGCAGACAGGCAGGCCTTGGGGCGCCCTGACACAGATTGAGGAGTGTGACTTTAAGCGGCACCAGCAACGCACCTAAACACACACACAAGCACAAATACTCTCTCTCAAAGTAACCTCATTCTGGACCACAGGCTCTAACCAGTGAAAAGGATCCGCCTGAAATGACAAGCAACCTCTGGTGCTGAGAAATGTATCCCAACGTAGAGAGTGCCAGAATCTGCAGTTCCTTGAATGGCCACTTGAAGTTTACAACGTGGTACAAAAAACAGTTCGGTCTCCATAGCTAGTCTCCCCATTGCTGTACGGGGGTGAATGTTTATATTGCTCATCAGTTGGACATATTAAGCCATATATTTATCCCTTTATTGTGAATAGCAGGGAGTTACAGGCGGAGATGGCGATGGCCAGAGCCAGCACAGCTTGAGCTTCAAACCCGTTCTTCAGAAGCCCTATGGGTGACTTCAAGAACCAGCAGGGCCCAGCTCCGGACCTGGGGTGACAGGGTTGTCTCAGCTGCTGCACCCACCCTCTGCAACATTCTCCCCAATCATATCCGACAGATAACCATGGCATCATTAGAACCCTCAAAACCAATATTTACCAGCTTCCATTCCCCAGTTAACCTCCCACCACTATGACTCACTCTGCTCCCATATTCATCCCTTATTTCATTATTAGTTCTATTTTAACTATTAACATGGTTTCACCTTGTGTGCTCTGTAACGCGGCTTTGAGTATTTAAGTGTTATACAAGTTTAATTTATTATTAATATTATTATTATTTGTTTTTATTAAAGGTTGAGGTGCAAATGGGTTGGGCTGACTAAAGTAACATGAACTGATGCTACTATTCTGTACTTTGCACTTTAATATTCAGGCCACTAAGACCTTTGTTGGATGATTTAATGACATATTGACGTGGTAGCAGACATGATGACAACATGCTGTAACTATTCTGAATGACCTGTCCAACTAGTGACAGATGTACTACACGCAAGTCGCTTTGGATATAAGCATCTGCCAAATGACGTAAATGCAAATGTAAATTATGTGAACCTTTTACGTGGGATAAGGATTTAAAAAAAAAATTACATTTTGAGAACACAATTTTCATTCATGCGATACAATATTTTATACAGGGAAACAGTGCTGTCTGTTATTTTATGCAACCCATAGTCAACTGGAAACTGCTGATTGATATAGTGTAGCGTGCTGAAATGACATTGTGAAATAGCTAATGTTTATAGCTGGGAAACGTCATTTAGCATCTTGTTTGGGCCGATTGTGTTTCCCTTCAGTGGACCAAGTTGTCTCTGCCTGCATTTACTATCGATTACGTCTAAACCCGGAATTCCACTGGGAGTGTGTGCGGAGCGTGTGCGGAGCGCGTGCAACGAGTTCCGGCTCCGACACGCGGCCTCCGGAGCTGTTCTCTACCACTCTAGTCAATGCTTTCACTTCCACCACACGGGACGCGGGGCGCGTTGGAAGCGTCCCAGAAGCGGCTCTCCGCTCTGCTTCGCTAAAGAAAGGCGCTGTGTCTATTTTTGACGGAGGCCGTGGCCAACAGGCGCTGCTTAAATGCAAAATACAATTGAAATCGTGTGCAAAACAAAGTGTGCAAACTCTCGATCGTATTTCACATGACTACATTGGAGGCAGCAGGCCAGAAGTGAGAAGGATTTGATAGAAATATAGTCGCTAAGAGAGTCGCTAAGCCATAACGACAAAGTCGCCAAGTTGGCAACACTGCTTGGCTGACAAACAGGGACAACAATAATGTGTGTTGCGGCCTATACAGTAGTGCCATGTATATAAGTAGGCCACTAATTAAGCCATTAAAATATTTAACAGATCTATACATTTAAAGCATAGTTTGTATTTATGTATACTAATGTACATTTTGGTGATTTTGTGTTTTTAGTTTTTTTCATACATTTGCAAACATTTCAAACAAACTTTTTTGACTTTGTTATTATGGGGTATTGTGTGTTGAATTTTGAGGGAAAAAAATATTTTACTCCATTTTGGAATAAGGCTGTAACATAGCAAAATGTGGAAAAAGTGAAGCGCTGTGAATACTTTCCAGATGCACTGTATTAATAAGTCTATGGGGTGTAAAATGATTAAAACAAGAGGCAGACGTGAGACCTGTGATGACAGGAGTGCGTGTGTGCGCGTGTGAGTGCATGTGTTGGTGGGGCAGTGGGAGAAGGGGGGGAATGTCTAATCAGATATAGTTAGCTAATGCAAGCTAATTGTAAGCTAATACACTGTTTGTCAAATTCAACATCACTAGCTTATCGTTCTCTGTGCGTGTTAAAAAAATAATCCGGCACTTCCACACAGCCCTCGATCCATAAACAGGAACATAAACAAAGTGGCAAGCGCCGCTCACAACCACCATTTCAACGTGTGGGGCGGAGCCTCTGAGAGAATTTGTTCAGATTTCACCTCGACGTTAGCAAGCGTCCTCGAAAATAACTAACCCTGCCTTTAATGTGGGACAGAGTCCGTGGCGCCCTTCCTATTTTAACAGCTGCAGGGCTTTCCATTGTAAAATCAGCTGAGCTGATGAAAGAAGCACTTGTTGTTGCCTGGAGCTGGACGTGGCCAGCCAGGCATCTCTTCAAACCTTTATGCTACTGGAGGGGCCAGAATAAAGGTGGTCACGTCGACGAAACTATTCATCTGTCACATCCAGAGTACGGCTCCTCTGGGCCAGACTAGAGAGAGAGAGAGAGAGAGAGAGAGGGGGGGGGGACGAGGGGGGGAGAGAGAAGGAGAGAGAGGGATGGTGGAGAGAGAAGGAGAAGGGGGGAGAAAGTTGGGGAAAGGGGAGAGAGATAGAGAGTGTGGGGGAGGAGAAAGCAAAGGTGGAAGAGTGCGTGGGAAAGGGGGAGAAAGGGTGAGGGATACAGGTAGAGAGAGAGAGACTGCAATCCTCCACCCTATTCAGCACCCACAGCTCTCCTCTGCCACTTTCCTGCGGTGTTGTGCTTGTTTCTGTCCCCCTGCTCACTATCCATCCATCCTTCCTTGCTTTAAAGGCTGGATCATTCTCCAGAACGCTTGCTGACAAACTTGCTGACAAACTCCCTCAGAAGGTCCGCCCCCCCAGGAGCCAGGGCTTTGTAGAAGAACCGAGTAATGTCTTCTGCAAGCACAGAGAAGGGTAACCTAGCCAGGAGATATCAGGTGTATGTGACAACAACTATATTAGCTTACAATGACGTTGCAATAGCTACCTTTTACACCGGACAGCTAGCTATCACCTACAGCTGAACAAGAAATCACCATGGAGCGTGTAAATACACACATAAGCACACACACACACACACGCACACACACACACGTGCACCCACTTCCAGGCAAACATAATTATGTATGTAACAAGCTGGTTTTAAGGACATACACACACAGTGACACACAGACAGACAGACACACACACACACACACACACACTTCCAGTCAAACATAATTATGTATGTAACAAGCTGGTTTTAAGGACACACACACACCACATGCACACGCACGGACACACACACCCACTTCCAGGCAAACATAATTACATGTAACAAGCTGTTTTTAAGGACACACATACACACACACACACAGACAGACAGACATACAGACATGCTATGACCACACAATACCATCACAGTAAATCACAGAGAAGATTAACTCACCCCCTCTGTAGGGTTTCCAGGTGTAGAACTTCCCACGGAAAGGAACCGTGTCAAAGTCCGAGCACTGGATCTCTCTGAAGTCCTGTGAACCCATTGGACACTCCTGTGACACGCACGCACACACACACACGCACACACACACACACACATACACACACACACACATGCTATGACCACACAAGAACACACAATCACAATAAAAGACTGCGGTTACAGATCGCAATGGCGGTGCAACGTGCGCTGGTGAACTCACGTCAATATTGCAGGATCTGAAGCGCTTCCTTTCCCCCAGACAATACTTTCCACCTATGGTTGGCCTGAGACAAGAGAATGGGATCAATAAGTCACATCTGGGTGCCTACCAGATCATTTTTTCAACACGCAGAGAACGATAAGCTACTGTAGCAAAATGCGACAAGATGCTTCGTGAATTTGCCAAATAAGGGTATTAGCATACAATTAGCTTGCAAAAGCTGACTATACTTGTAATTCAAATAGCATGTTCAAGGGGTTAACATTTCAGAGAGAGTGGCGATGAAAAGGGTGGCTTTATTTCTTCTCCAAATATGTCTCACAAACTACTTCACCATTTGTTTGATGAAACACATTCTAGTAATATAGTCTGGAAGCTGCTGGTTGACATACCGTAGCGTGCTGAAATAGTGAAATAGCTAATGTTTTTAGCTGGGAAACATAATTTAGCACATTTGCGAGTATCTAGTATCTAGGGGGTGTGTTTTCATCTGAGGCAGGATGGTGCAAGCTCGCCTCTGAAACCCAAACAACAACAATAGCGTCTGCCAGAGTAGTAGATCACTACTGTAGTCCCCCCCACCCCCCGGACAGTCTGTGGACGAACCAGCTCCGGTGGTCCCCTCCCCCCACACACACACACACACAGGTGTACCTGGGGCTGTCACAGTGCCTGATGGAGGAGGAGACTCCGCCTCCACAGGAGCGGCTGCAGTCCTCCCAGGGGCTCCACAGCCCCCAGCTCCCATCCACGCCCTCGGGCCGTGTGCCGTACGCCACACACACCCTCTTGTAGCACCACTACAACACACACACACACACTCAGTTTCTGATGTTCTAACACACCAGGCTAAACATCAGTGATTTCCAACTCTTATTTCCAAGAAAAATCATTAAATTATGTATTCACATGTATGATTTACTCTCTAATATATGCACGTACACACTGCATATCTTGTGCTAATGGTCTCTTCCATGGTGTACCCCTATCTCGTGCTAATGGTCTCTTCCATGGTGTACCCCTATCTTGAGCT
>JAODUK010007630.1:0-15963 GCA_027564635.1 Typhlichthys eigenmanni | reverse complement strand
CTAATGGTCTCTTCCATGGTGTACCCCTATCTTGAGCTAATGGTCTCTTCCATGATGTACCCCTATCTCGTGCTAATAGCGGTCTTACCCCTTTCTCGATGGTGTTGGTCTGACAGATGGTTCCTTCTGCTGCAGGTATACTGCTGGTGATACAACGGTTGCTCTTACTCATACACCACAGCTCGCTGCAGACTTCCTGTGTGGGACAGGAAGTCAAGAGAATGACAGAGCATGAGAGGGGAAGTGAAAACGAGAGCGGAAGAGCAGTAAAAGACAGAACATTGTAGAGACTCCGGCCTTTGACAGCTCCACTCACCCACTAAGACGGCGAAATTGCTCTTTAACTCCCTATGGTTCATAGGTGTTAAAGGGGCCTTGCAATGCTATAACTGGGCTACAGTTTATGGTATACATATGCCACATACGATCAGTATTATTGGGTCTATAAAGCGTTATGTCATTCCAGATGTCTGCTCACTCCACAGCCCCATAAAGTTGACAGTCCAATAAAGTTGACGGTCCAATAAAGTAGAAAGAGCATCTACTTTATTTGATTCTAGTTTGTAGTGCAAAACTATTATATGATAAATATGATGTTCGTGAAAAGGAGAAACAGATGGACAGGAAATTAAGTGTCCGCTAAACAATTAACTGTATTTGTAACCGGTTGCTGTAACAATCTTTCAATCCAATTCAACAATCCATAACATAAATTGTAGCTGTGTTTTCAAATAAAGCATGTAATGTATATAGATTTTGTTATATAGAAAACTGTATAGCATGATGTCATGTTGTGACGTCAAGTTTATCACACACAACATCCTACAAGGAATTCTGAGTAGGAATTCTGCCTTAAATGGTTGTTCCTTTACAATTTTTGGCAGTAGCAGATCGGATTTTCCACCCTCTCCTCCTACAGAGGTGTTATGTTAACTGTCTTGCACCTGCTAGGTCTTTATGATTGGTTATTTTGAGGAGTGAATTTGTTGACCTCAGCAAAACAGCAGAATATCTCCCATGCCAACTTCAGGTCAACTTATGCAAGTTGACGTTGTGCATAAACTGACAAAAGATAAGGAATGATTAAAATGCTAACAAGCTGCACTATAGTGGAAAAAAACGACAAAAAGACAGGTTGAGGGTTGATAAGGCAATAACAAAAGGTAAAAGATGGAAACGGTACACACCCCATATTTACACTGTCGAGATTTGACGCCATACTGGAAGCGACACTGTTCGTCTGCATCGTAAGCTTGCCCGGGGGCCGTGGTGGGGTACACGAAATCCAGTTTTGGGGGGGCATTGTTCAGACAAGACCCCATCCCTGAGCTAAAGGGTACAGGACAGAGGTAAAAAAGACTTAACAGTAACTCATAACAATATAAAATATTAATAAATTACTGTATGTAAGATAACTTAAACAGATAAACAAACAATAAACAAATATATCACCTCAATGTCAAAGGTTTTTAGCTGTTTATTTATCCCCTTTACTTGTTTTGGGCTAGCAAGCACAGTTAATTCAGTAATATGTTGTCTACAATCAATGTAGCGCAGGCAGCCACCAGACTATGCCACACTGTGCAGCCATGTTGTATCAACAATAAACTATATAAATAACGTGTTTCACCCATGGTAGAACAACACAAGACACAAAGACAAAACTGACTCACTCCAGGAAGTTGGTGATGTAATCCCTGCTGCAGGCGGACCAGACGAATGGGTTGGTTTTCATGGTGATGTGGGCAGCCATCAGCTTCGCCGTCTCCTGGCTGCGCGAGCCACAGGCGTTTCCCACGCCATCGTGGTTCATCCCAAACCTACAAAACAAAAACCACATGGTGACTACGTCTGGAGGAAATGCTAGCCATTTAGCTTAATGTCTGCAGGAGGTACCCACCCTGACCCCACGCCTGAATTGAGCAACTCATTTCTGGACTTCAATGAAAACATTCTAAACATTCACCTCCATATACAATCACCCTCCACCCCTGCCAAGAACCTGTCCTGGATGAACACATCCTTGGATTTAAACTCTACTGTACCTCCTGCCTCTCTGAATTCATTCCAGCCACTGAAAAGTCCATTACGGAACTCTAAACCCTCCTACTGAATCTAAATCCTCTACCTGCCAACTTGGTCCCATGTCCACTAGCCTCATCAAAACATTCCTTCCATCTCTTGCATGCTCACTGACTGGTGGGGGGTATTTAGTAGTCAATAAATGCACCAATTTACATTTAAAATAAAATGTAAATGGTACTTTTAGTATTTAGGCTAACTTGCGGGAACTATTTTGAGACTCCACGATCCGCCATTGCTGTGAAAAAACGGGTCCATTTGAGTGAACGCAGATGGCGTAACTCTGTTCTTTCCATGGCTCTGGGCTGTGCCACTACATGTAGCTTCTTTTACCTCTAATATCACATGTGTGTGCGCCTGTGCGGTTGTGTGTGTGTGCGCCTGTGCGGTTGTGTGTGTGCGTGTGCGTGTGTGTGTGTGTGTGTGTTACCCACGTGTGTCCTATCTCATGGGCGATGGTGAAAGCAGTGGCGAGTCCGATGTCCTCGTTGATGCTACAGCTTCTTTCTGGTTCACACATCCCTCCTACGGGAGCTAAACCTGTCACACACACAAACACACACACACAGAGCAGTTATCACTGGATTACGTGTATGTTGGTGGATGTAACCGTGTGTGTGTGTGTGTGTGTCTGTGTGAGTGTGTGTATATTACCCAGAGTTCCACAGGGCTTATTCTTGTAGATACAGATGTCGTACCTATACGAACGGAAAAACAAAAACAAAAACACATTTATTTACGAGCACCAAAGCATTCAGAACACAAAACGCCTTCACACAATCAGCCCTAATGTGTTGACAGAGATCAACACACACACAAGCACACGCATCAGAGGCACAGGCCCGTCAGGGCGGTGGTCAGAGGTGACTGACAGCAGGGCGTCGTTTTGATGAACAGCAGCAGGACATCCAGGATAGTTCACTGTAGTGTCATCAGTCTGGAGGCTTCCCATCCTGCGTGATAACGCGAGCTGTTCCCACACACACAGCGCCAATACAACTGCACTGTAAGAGCTGCTCTCGAAGAAAGAACAACCATTGTGTTTATCTCCGTGTTTTGAAAGACGTGCTGAAACTAAATGAATTATTATTATTGTTATTATTATTATTAATATTATTATTATTATATGTATTTGGATCCAAATTTAAGTAGCGTTTATGGCACGATAAATAACGTGTTTTTAATTACAATATGATCATTTAGTGCAATTACATAAGTTTATGAGTGAAATACAATGTCACAATGTCATTACGTTTATCTTACTAACTTTACTTACTAACTGTCATTACGTTTATCTTACTAACTTAACTTACTAACTGTCATTACACTTATCGTACTAACTTAACTTACTAACTTTCATTACGTTTATCTTACTAACTTAACTTACTAACTGTCATTATATTTATCTTACTAACTTAACTTACTGTCATTACATTTATCTTAATAACTTTACTTACTAACTGTCATTACGTTTATCTTACTAACTTAACTTACTAACTGTCATTACATTTATCTTACTAACTTAACTTACTAACTTTCATTACGTTTATCTTATTAACTTAACTTACTGTCATATTTATCTTACTAACTTAACTTACTAACTTTCATTACGTTTATCTTACTAACTTAACTTACTGTCATTACATTTATCTTACTAACTTAACTTACTAACTTTCAACGGGAGTTACCAGTTTTTTTGTTTTTTTTTATATACTTGCAACCATAAAGACGTTATATCTGATCTTTTAAAGACTCTAATGAAAAAAGTGTACCACAATGCAATATTAGCTATTTTCAGCATATAGCAACATTAGCTTGTTCTGCGTTCCTCAGGAAAAATGGGAAGTTACTGGCGTACCACTCTCTGACAGGACAGCTCTGTGCTTGGGCTTCGATGACCGGGACGCAACTGATAACCCCCTTGTGTTTGCGTGTTGCGCTCCCAACAATGTTTTCTCCCTTTGCTACAGTGCATATGTGTGTGTGTGTGTCGTCCGCATGTGTGTGTGTGCGTGTGTGTGTGTGTGTGTGTGTGCGCGTGTGTGTGTGTGTAAGAAAAGAGGAGGGAGTGAGAAAAAGAAAAAGGAGAGAGAAAGAAAAACTGCCTTTTGGCATGCCTTAGAGCTGTCAGATTCAAGGCAGCTGTGCTCTCTCTCTCTCTCTCTCTCTCTCTCTCTCTCTCTCTCTCTCTCTCTCTCTCTCTCTCTGTGTGCATCCCACAGAGTGTTTTTAAGCCTAGCCTGTAACTACAGTAGTCGGTGGGGTTTTAATCTTGTAAACTCATAATGAAAGAAGAAATTACATTTTAGCATTGTTGTCATTTCCAGTCTGTCTGGGGAGAGGAATGCATGACTTGTGTGATTCTTATTAAAGACTCCATTTTCTTCTTTTATTCATCCCCCCCAGTCTTTTTTCTTTTGTACTGAAGCCCGTTGTCATGGAAGACAATAACCAGTTCTCTCTAAAAGCCCAACACATTTATTTTAATAAAAGATAAAAGGAATAAAAAAAAAAAAAAAAAAAACACTCATTTTGCGGTTTAAGCCTAGCCTGGCGAGATCTAGTTCTGGAGAGCCTAGAAATCATTGTGAATGTGTTCGAGTAGCAACTGACCTTACCAATCAGCGTGGTAATGATAGCAATGCGGGCATGGTTTAGGTGTGCCGACATCAAAAATGACCAGTTTCAATTCATCCAGTATCAATCCATCTGGCATCTCAGGCTAGTTAAAGCCGGAGTAACACAAACATTGTCCTTTCGGTTTGAAACTATGGGAACAAATGCTGTGTTGAGTGGTTTGCATCACCATCTAACCCCTCCTTAAAGGATTATTTACACCTTCACATACAGGCGCCTCCAGTTTTGTGGCCAAAGCTAGGGCAGTAATTTGAGCATCCAGGGAAGCTACAGTTATTAAACAATCAGGGAGTGTACCTAGAAAAATATATAATAATTTTTTTGCTTTGTATCAGAGATGCGTTCAAAATTTGGGAAAATGCGGCGAACGTTCGCTGTAAACACATTTGCTTTGAGCTTCACATTTTAAAGTTTTGTGTAAACATAAAAAATGTTTCAATTTAAACCGTCACCCTTTGTCATCCAGCATCGGAACACATATGTACGCCAAGAACTCTCTCCTCAGACCATTTACTTGTGTTTGCAAATGTTTGCCACTGTTCGCCAAATTTGAACGCACGTCAGGTTTAACCAGCACTGGTGAAGAAGATACCTGATGGGGAAGAAGATACCTCCTTTCGGGAACTGCTTCCAAGGTTTCTTTCATTTTTTCTAAATGGTACTTGAGAGTTTTTCCAATGTGCAACTGGAGGATACAGTTACAGGGCTCTGTTGATTTCAGCTTGAAATGTGGGCTCGTAAAGCTATAAAGAAACTGGACTTGACCAAGACGGCACGCTATTAAGCAATACACATGGGTTGTGTATTTAGGACATGCATTTAATAAGGCAGACCATAATTTGTGTGTGGACATTTATTGTGTAACAGAATTGCTTTTGGACGTTCTAACCTGGTGATAAGCACAGCTGTATCATGGTAAGCGATCCCATTCTCTGGAATGGCATTTCCATAGCCGCCGCGATGCTGGATGGACTTCTGCCACTTGCAGAAGCTGTCCAAGGACTTCCCTGCATGGTGGTTAACCTCCAGCGTTGGCTGGCGAACAGACAGAAAAGGCACACATACTTTGGGCTTCTATATATGCAAAGAAACCTGTACGCATTTCAGTTCTAAGAAGCCGTTTTAACAACAGAACTATATGAAGATGTCAACCTTGACTTGGGGATTGTATTTTGGGGAGTATTTTGGCGGAAAGGAGGTCCCACACATCAGAAACACTAACAAATGATCCTAACCTTATTGGGTTATTGGCTGAATAAAAGTTGATTGGTGAAAAAAGGTCTGCCCATTTCAAAACAGACTACCGTCAACGTAATAAGGCTTGAGGGGAGCTGCTTTCTAGAGTTCCAGGAGAGTTGACAGGGAGAGAGAGGAAGGAAGGCCTACGCTAACTACGGCTAACCACAGCTGGCCACAGCTCGTAACCCGGGAATGTGTGCGGCGGCAGCACCAGTAATTGTGTCCTCCCGCAGTTCCTCATTCCTGGACCCACTCCTGGACACGGGTTTCTCCTCCACCGAGAGGCTGTTTGCGCGTGCCAAACTGCCCCCCAGAGGCCAGCAGCGGCACAACCGCTCAGCGAGAATGTCTCCTTCTCACCCCTCCCCCGCCCCTCGAGTCCTTCTCCTGACCTCAAGCCAAGCAGACGGCGCAGAAGGAATAACAGGGCAACTAAACTGCCCACCGCTAATGACGCTAACATTTTATTTATTCCCTTCTTTATCCTGTCGGATGAAGGGCAGATCCGCAGGAGCAAATTACAGGGTTTTATTTTTAGCCAGCCTGAGCAGCACACAAACGTTCCCTAATAAGACGATTATGGAGGAAACCTCCAGGAAAGCTGTGCAGTCATCTGTCAAAACCATATTTGGTCAATATCTCCACAGCGAGGGTAACCCCAGCATGGCTCGCTGTCTAGCCACATGCAGTTAAAGGTAAAGTCAGCCATTGCAAGACAATTGTATGCTAATAAATATTTAGACAAATTCACCAAATGTCTCCTTGCATTTCGCTAGTTCACCGTTCTCTGTTGAAAATCCAGTACTTCT
Source organism: Typhlichthys eigenmanni (assembly GCA_027564635.1). Taxonomy (NCBI): domain Eukaryota; kingdom Metazoa; phylum Chordata; class Actinopteri; order Percopsiformes; family Amblyopsidae; genus Typhlichthys; species Typhlichthys eigenmanni. The sequence goes on along the minus strand of JAODUK010007630.1, from coordinate 9,196 downwards.
ACACAGCCCTGGCTCCATATAGGAACATAAACAAACATCGCTCACATCAACAAAACCGTAGTACTATGCTTTGCTTCACAATGCATTTCGATGTGTGAGCAATGCTGTTTTGATTTGAGCTTGAAGTTAGAAGGAATGGCCTGCCTTTAAAGGAACTGTGATAATGTCCAGGGGAGTGTGTGTTGTTCTGGTAATGCCACGAAAACACTAGCTTGTTGAGAGGACCTTGATTATTTTATTTCATGTATATCCTTGTGCTCATGAAAAAATATGCTGAGCAACAAACTTAACAAACTGTCTGGGCAGCAGGAGCCTTGTGTACATAACCATCCACCTATTCTTCTGCTTACAGCTCTGCGCAGAGCTGGTGGGGGGGGGGAAACATATACATAATGTCTAATAGACAAGGGACTCTTAGATGTGGCGGACGGATTTCGGAGGGGAGAGGACCTGTTTGTTACCTGATCTTCCATCAGCAGGACGAGGCGTGTCACCACGATGTTGACTGCGTTGCCCAGGCTAGAATCCTGGAACAGTTTGGCAACCTGACCTCCAGGGAAACAAGAAAAGACCAGTCTTAAAAGGAGCTGACACAACGGGGCATACAGCGGTCCTGTAAGCACTGACACAACGTGGCACACAGCGGTCCTGTAAGCTCTGACACAACGTGGCACACAGCGGTCCTGTAAGCGCTGACACAACGTGGCACACAGCGGTCCTGTAAGCGCTGACACAACGTGGCATATAGCGGTCCTGTAAGCACCGGGCAAGGAGGGGATTTAAAGGGAAAACAAAAACCGGCAGCTAGCTGGATCAAAACACACACACGCACGCACACACACAATATTTGCTTGTCAAACCTGATAGCTGGAGGTGTGTGTAACATGGAGTGATACTTTTACATGTTTACTATATCCTGCACTGGATCTGGTTAAAGGTATAGTCAGCTATTGCAAGCTAATTGTAAGATAATACACTTTTTGTGCAATTCACCAAATAGCTCTTCTCATTTCCCTAGCTTGCCATTCCCTGTGCTCTCCGGTACTTCTATACAGCCGTGGATTCGTGGCGAACACAGTTGACAACAACAACGGTACTTGGCGTCGCAATGCATTTCAATGTGCTGGGGGCGGGCGGAGCTTCTGAGGGTGTATGTTTTGATTTGACCTTGAAGTTAGCAATCGTCCTCAAAAATGACTAACACTGCCTTTAATTATGACCACTAGCACACGAGACCACTCAACAAGTAACAGGTTGTGCGTCCATTTGGATTTGGATGTTGTTTAGTTAGTCCACATTCCACTACATGGTGCACACAGAAACGGACGTGACCTTGCTAACCGTATATAAGAGACACCAATCACTCATTAAAGTACGTTCCTAAAACGAAAGTGACCTTTCGGCTGCCAGGCGACCGGCTCCTCCCCTCTGCTCCGCTGCCTCTCCAGTGTGTGTTGTCGTTTTAAGTTCTTTTGGTACTTTGTTGGTACTTCTAGCACTTATTTCCGGGTACATTAGATAACGTGTGCTGTGCTGCATGTTCCCCGGTAGACCTTGAGATTAGCATTACTGGTGCCGGGGTACCAGTAGGCGTGTTGGAGCAGGGAGACATCTAAAACATGCAGGATGGCGGGTCCCCCGGCACTAGGGTTGAGAAACGCTGCTGTAGATAATGTATGTTGTAAATGTTATGACATAGTTAACCCTGATGACTGCTGTTGTTATCCTAACAGAACGTGGTTGTGTACGACAACTGCTGTATGCGATCTCTTCTACTGCTGACACATGCACTGTCTGTGCGTCACTCTGGATTAAAAAAGAAGTCTGCTAAATGCTGTATATGAAAATGTGTTTTCAATCTGCAAAGTGTGTGTGTGTGTGTGTGCGTGTATGTGCTTTATGCCCTTTACACTGTATGCGTAGCAGTTGTGTACTTTTTCAAAGGAATTCCATTCATTTCCTATGGAGCGCAGCATAGAGCCTGCAACATTGCGTTGCGTATGCAGTAGCGTCAAGTAAAGGGCTACGCACACTGTGAAATAATCCAACGCGTGCAGTAAAACGCTTACGTAAACCTGACCTGGCTGTACCTAACAAAAATCTGTGGTTTATTTTATTGACAAAACTTGGACAAGTACTATATTAATAGTATGTAAACTATGCAGCGTAGGGAAACGACGCATCCAATAAGTAAACTACGCATCCAGTATGTAATCTATACATTTTAGGGAAACTACACATGCAGTATGCAAACCCTGCATCAAGTATGTAAACTACGCATCCATCCAGTATGTAAACTACGCATCCAGTATGTAAACTACGCAGCGTAGGGAAACTACGCATCCAGTTTATAAACTAGGCAGCGTAGGTGAAACTACATATCCAGTATGTAAACTACGCAGGGTAGGGAAACTACACATCCAGAAAGTAAACTACTCATCCAGTATGTAAACTATGCATCCAGTATGTAAACTACACAGCGTAGGGAAACTACGCATCCAGTTTATAAACTATGCAGCGTAGGTGAAACTACGTATCCAGTATGTAAACTACGCAGGGTAGGGAAACTACACATCCAGAAAGTAAACTACTCATCCAGTATGTAAACTACGCATCCAGTATGTAAGGAGCGTTATGCAGGGAAACTTACAATATTCATGACAGCCAGGATGTACTGCTCGATGTCCCGGCGGCCGTGGTAGCCCACCATCATCTTGTCGGCCACGACCAGCGTCTCCACATAGCGCTCGCGGCTCACAGAGCGTTTCAGGGGCAGCTGGCTGCGGTGGGGAGGGGTCTTCAGGGTGCGCTGCCACCACGAGACACCCTTTGCTGGCTTCTCGTCTGCGGGCGGGACGCACGCACACACACACACACACACACACACGGGCACATGCCCATGGACACACACACACACAAGGGTGCATGCACATGGACACACACACACACACACACACACACACACACACACAAACAGGGATACGCACACACGCACACACACACACACACACATGATATTTATACAGTGTATTTGTATACACAAATACTATTATTTACTATTCACAATTCCTACCTAGATGGTAACACAACTTTATCACAATTCTCCAGGGAGCACATTATCCAGAAGTCAATGCCACAGCTGTTTTCAGTGTCCAGTGGTTCGTTATTTTCTTTCGTATTTTCTCTGCATATATTTGCCCAGGGAAGGTTTACTGGATACACTCTTAGCAACACCCCGCTACATAGACCATGGTTTCACCCTTTATAACGTGGACCTTCCCACCATAACCACAATCCTTTACTGTTTGCCTCCTTCACAGTGGGGACAGTGTAGCAAAGTCCTTACAGGCAAGTCTTGCCACTCGACAACCATTTTTGAAACGCCCCGGGCAGTTATTTAGGAAGACTGTATTGAAATGAATGGGGATAGAGCCACAACTACACTTTCAATTGTTACCGTGCCATAGAAACTGCATGTATATAATCAAGTAAAATTTGATTAAAACATCTTAAAATCAAAGACAATCTGATGAAACGTTAAAACGACGACAGGATCAACGTTTTCTCTGTTACACGTGTAACAGTTGGCTTGCATCAGTGCAATGACACGATTGGTTAAATATGTTAATGCTTGGCAGTTAAAAAGCAGATGATAAGAAGATATTGTCTCAGCCTCTTATGTCCATTCGCACACCGCCACATAAGCAACTCTGTGCTGAACGGCTGATACATGTACCCTCGTAAGCTCGACTACTTTCCGGAAGTGAGGATGTCGATTTGCATTGGCTGTTAGCATTGTCACTGGCAAAGTATTTGTATTTCCGGTGCGACAATGGTGCAGTACTTTATTGACTTTCAGTAGTTACATTTACTTTAAGCAGTAACCGTAGACTACGTACTGTATTGTATATAACTTACAATAGAAAATAGCCAGAGTCCTGTTGGTAAGTTTCTCAACAAATTCGTCTGTGTAAGTTTGTCAATGAGTTACGTAGTTGGTTGTTCTGCATGTCAATCAAAATACCTCTCCTGTCAAGTAGGCGGCTCTTGATGCAGTTGGCCAGCACTGTGTCCCAGAGTTTTCGTAACTAAAGTCTGGCTCTGCGATACTAGGCCAAGTAAAGGCTGGCTCTGTGAGACTAAGAAGATATGAATATCTCTCTTCCTACCAATGACTCCACAGGACTGATCCATGTACTGGTGGCGCAGCGATGACCTCTTATATACCACATGGGGGCGCCCTTCCTCTGCCCTCTCCACCTTGGTGTGGTTCTCTGGCATCACCAAGGGTTCAATGAGGTACTCCTCTCCCTCAGCTATGATCACCCCTTGCTGCAGAACACAAAGGAACAACTTAGGCCAGGGGACTCCAACCCTGGTCCTAGGGACCCACTGCCCTGCATGTTTTAGATGTCTTCCTGCTCCAACGCACCTGGTTCTAATGAATGGGTCGTCATCTAGCTCTGCTTATGGGTACGGTCACACATATGTGAAATTGACAGCTGCCAATATTATAATATTGGCAGCTGTATGTATCCCGTTCACTTATATTCCATGCGAGTGAAGGAGCAAATAAAGCTAACTGTGGCGAAGCAAAAAACGCATCTTCCCCTCGTCTAGAGTTCAGCACCGGTGAACTTTGACCGCCGCAACTAACAGCAAGGATGAGTGTGTGGTTGACGCCACAGGGCTACAGTTTTCTATAGCAAGGCAGGATAAAATGGAGGAGACTTCTTGTTGCAGTGTCTAACCAGAGAATTAATAAAAACTGCAAACATGTTCCCATCACAAAACATTAACAACAACTTGTCAAAACCGCTGATTTGTTTATTTGTGACTAAAATCGCTAAAACGGACACGGACTACAAAAACAGAAAACGGGAGTTCCGTGTGTTAGCTCCTCCGCTGCCCACATTCCGCACGGCAAGACGTGAATTTCTGCACCGGAAGGCGGCGGCCCATCGCCTGTCCTGTTTTTCATTTGCGTATGTGTGACCGCACCCTAAGCCTGGTATTGACCCATTCATTTAAATCAGGTGTGCTGGAGCAGGGAGCCTAAAACAGGGCAGTGGCCCTCCAGGACCTGGTTTGAAGACCTCCGACTTATATTACTTTATATATATATTATATTACTATTACTGCCATTGCCCCCAAAAAAGCAAAATGATACAAAAACACAAAAAGGGACTGCAGCAAATCCATCAGCATTTCAGTATAAGCGTATTATCCCAAATCAACATTGCCATCATTGGAGTGCGAATACTATTATCATAAAGTAAAACAAAATAGTGTATGTTGGACCCAGAATAGGAATAAATGCTCAGAATGTTCAGGAACCAAATGTCTGGTTCCTGAAATCCTTTTCCTTTTGACGTAGATGTGGAACATTTTGGTACTGGACATTAGCACACAGCAGTTACTGTAAGAAACGGAGCAGAGGTGAAGCAGGGGTGAACCCTGGCTGAGGCAGGCCAGGAACTGACGGCACAGAACAGAATGAGACTTCATAGCACCTTCCGATGCAGCGTGGCTCAGATGAAATGCTGACCTCAGGTCAGTGTGGATTAGCTGCCACGTTGTCTGTAATAACGACATGCTCTGTGTGCTTACAGCTGCTGCACAGTCGGTACAGTAGTGCTGCAATGTCACCCTGCCAAAATGTACGCAAGAGAGAAAAAAAAAAAATACAGCCTCCTCCTCTGTCGGACGAATTAGGTGGAAGAAGCAACGATTGGTCAGTATTTTGCGGCTAACTTGTCATATATAGAGGAAGGGGCTACCGGAGCAAATATTCACACAGAGCATTTCCCTCGCTGATAGTTTACGGATGTCTATGAAACATTACTACACACATTTATAGCTCTAAGATAATAACATAATCTCCTTTATGACGCAATGTTAGGAATTTGGATAGTCAGCAGTTGGACTCGACTGAAATAGGAGGTTTAAAAGCTACACATTGTGGTTTGTGTGTGGAATCGCCCTACGAGTTGAAATCCAAAAACATTGTTAGGTAGGTGATAACGGCTCAAGGATGCGTAGCCTACAGGTAGGTCCGTGCCTGAAGACACAAACCGAGGATTTTGGGTTGGGGGTCAAACACCCAGACTATTGGACTATCTATCTGTATATCAGTATATATAACCTCTACTGTAATATAACACTGATGATGGAATGATTACATTAATGCCTGTTTAGATCCTCAGCTTATAGTCGCTGACCCCACTGTTTAGTGACAAGACATTTCACACTTAAAGGTGAGTTTAGCGATAATAGTAATCAATCAGTTTTTTGTCAAATTCAGCAAGTAGCTAGCTGTCGGTTCTGTGTGTGCTGAAATTAGACCCGGTGTTCCCACACAGCCCTGGCTCTGTATATGGAAACACAAACAAAGTGGTGCGCACCGCACCACACTAATCCAGCCCTGGCAATGCATGTTCAATGTGTGTGTGTGTGTGTGTGTGTGTGTGTGTGTGTGTGTGTATGAGAGGGGGGATCTTCTCACGGACAACCAAATGGGATGTATTTGTTTGGATGTTGAGTTCAAACATCAACAGTCTTTGTCCGGCATCGCTTACTCGTCTTACGGTCGTCATGAACACGAGCACATGTGGGAAAGAAAGAAAGAGACTAGAGAGCAAGAGGGCGAGAGAGAGAGAGAGAGAGAGAGAGAGAGAGAGAGAGAGAGAGAGAGAGAGACACAGTAACACTTGCCTGTGGTTTGATCCCCAATGTGGGCTCAGCATGAGTGCTTCCGCCACATCTCACAGTGGCAAATGTTCAAAGTGCTACATCTAATCCTCCTAACAAATTTAGTGGCGGTCTGCTAAACACACTGCTATACCCTGTTCATGCCTGTCTGACCGGCAGTAATTATGTGGGCGGCTTACTAACACTTTGTGAAAACAGCTTGTCCTCCACCATATTTGTGGGGCCTTTGAGTGCATTTGTGTTGGGACTAAACAGAGCCGTATGTAGCCACATAAGGTGTGATTTTTGTTACACATAGATGTTGCAAAGTACAATACATGCAATATAGTTTCTAGCACGGGGACACCATATTGGCTTCTGTGAAAACAAACCTTCTGGCACATCAGGTTAAGAGAACAGGCTATAATGTTCCATAATGGCACCATGTGTAGCTCTGTGTAACACTTGACACTGGCAGGGTCAGTCATTCTCAAGAACACTTGCAAACTTCCAGCTCAAATCAAAATGGTATCGCTCCGTGGTCCTCCGCGACATCGAAATGCATTGTGAAGCAATGCGTAGTACTACGGCTTTGTTGATGTGAACGGTGTTCGCCACTTTGTTTATACTCCTATTTACGGAGCCAGGGCTGTGTAGAAGTATCGGAAACTTTTTTCAACACGCACAGAGAACGGTAAGCTAGCGAAATGAGAGGAGATATTTCTTGAATAAGTGTAGTAGCTTACATTTAGCTTTCAACAGTGGACTATACCTTTAATGGCTTACCGGGAGGGCTGGATATTGGAAAATGACCTCACAATACAATACCCTGTATCGATAATAGTGTATTGATACAGTGTATCGATAATAATGTATCGTATATCGATACTATTGTAATGCGATAACCAGAAAGCCTTTTCTCAATGGAATATATGTTTTCACTCTTCTCCCGACTTCGGCAAGAGTTTGATTCGATTTCATTAAGGTTGACTGGCTCCGCTGATTCACAGGTTCGTCCAATCACTTGCCAAGTATTTTATTTGAAAGTGCCCGCCTTTTTCCAAACAGTTTCAATGGACGGCTCCCCAGACTGGTGCATCAGGTCAACGATCTCAAGCTTGTCCAGGATGGTTAATACCAAAGATTGGTGTATCCAATGCAGTATACTGTATATAGGAATATACAGAATGGAATAACAACAAGATGCATTGATGGGGCATAGTAATGTCTCTTATGTAAGTGGGCGTGTCACTAGCTGAATTTAGCTGTGGAGGCTGGCATAGGCAGCGCCCAGAGAGCTACATCTACCACGCATGGCCTGGAAGTCAATATACCCCCAAAACAGTTTCCTGCAGAAATTTGGTTGTTTGCAAACGTTCGCTAAAATTCTAAATGCACCCCCGCACTCACCAGGCCCTTGCAGTTGCTGAGCGCCACCCTGCTGCTGTGCGGACGGCCCTGCAGGTGGCCCACGTAGTGACAGCGCGGGGCGTAGGCGTGGCTCCAGGCCAGCCGGCCACGCCTCCAGTACTCCACCCTGAAGCGGCGTGAGAGCAGGCCCTCCTGCAACGTCAGGTTCAACAGGAAGCTGGCCCTCGGCGTGGATAGCCTGTAGAATGCCTGGAAGGGAAGGGGGAGAGAGGGAGAGTGTGAGGGAGAGGGCAGGAGGGATGGAGGGAGGGAGAGAAGGAAAGCAAGGGAGGAAGGGAGAGAAGGGGAGAGAGAGGGATATGTAGGGAGAAAGAGAGAGACAGGAAGAGAGAGGGAGAGACATTATGACACAGATTGCTGAAGTGTACGTCAGATTGACGTAGACTTCTGTCTGAAGTCTGCAGATTGCGCCTGGCAGTGTTTGGTTGATTTTCCTCACTCTGCAACCAATAAGTCCCTATTTTGAGAGTGAGGGGGAAACAAAAACACTCGGTGTAGCTGAGCATTTACGGTTACAAAACCGGGATAGTAAAATCGGTACATCGCTGTATCCGTAGTTATAGCGCCCCCTCGCAGAACGAAAAACTTTTTACAGTTAATGGACGGCATTTATATAGCACTCTTGCAACCAACCGATCGCTCAAAATGCTGTACGGGATTGGTAGAGAGCAACGCAAGCCGCTATTCTCTCTGGCCTGTGACAACAAAACGTTTTGGCACCACTGCTCTCCAAGGCATGTAGTCAATACCAGACAGGGCTTTAGAGAAAGAGCCAAATCATTTGAGGAAAGTCAGACAGGATGAGAATGAAGAAATTGTATCAAAAAGTGCTAAGAGAATGAGAGAGGAAGATAGAGAGAAAGAGAGACATTATAGAGAAAGAGAGATATAGATAGATAGATAGATAGATAGATAGATAGATAGATAGATAGATAGATAGATAGATAGATAGATACCTGTAGTTGAAGGAAGACAGACAGACAGATGTTTATATACAGTATATATATATATATATATATATATATATATATATAGATAGATAGAGAGAGAGAGAGAGAGAGAGAGAGAGAGAGAG